>KN484473.1:0-18461 GCA_000787095.1 Periophthalmodon schlosseri
CCCCCTTCTTCCTCTTCCTCCCTCCCTATCTCTGCTCTTCTCCCGATCACCCAAGGGAATTAAATGAGGACACATTTCTTGCTTTTTTTTTTTTTTTCCTTCGTCTTGCGCAACTTAATCAGAGCAGTGACGTTGGTGGGAGCTTGCCGAAAATTATAACAAGGCGAAGTATCTGCGCTGTCAGAGTATGTATAAAACTACGTGTATGGAGATAGCGCTGGTGATGGAGTTGATGTTCCCGCTGCAGATGAGTGAAGGTTTACATAATACATATTCAGCGGGTCTAAGATATGGATGCAGTGTGTCTGACATACGCAACTTTAAGGAAGAACCAAGAGCCTTTTAACTTCTACACTCACGGATGAAACAGAGGAGGTCAATACTTTAATGAACGATAAAAACGCACGGCGCATTTTGTCTATTCAAATACAAACAAAGAAACCCAATCCTCACCTAAATCTACATATAGATTTATATTTTGAATTTAGAAACGCCTGGGGTTACTCTTAAAGGTGCACTATGTAACTTTTCTGGTGAGGTTTGCACTAGGCCTGTCAAGATAATTACTATATCGACTCAGTATATGAAAGCTGGAATATTTTAAGGCTCAATATTTATCGTGGGTACAATTTCTTTGCAACAGTGGGGAGATTTTTGCAATATTTATGTTACAAATATAAGATTTGAGCTGTAGAAGGCAGAATAAATAACTTCTATGGCTTTTTATAGATTCATTCTTCCATTTATTCATTGACGCTCATTACTTTGAATAATACAGATATTTTTAAAAATGGATTATCTTGCTTTATTGTCATCGTGTCAGTGGGATTAAGTAGTTTGAATATTATCGTCGTATTATTTCTCTGTAGCGATATATTGTGCATCCCCACGGAGGCACGTGCACCTGCGTGTCTCCATGGGGATGTAACTGCTTTGACGTTTCACAGTATGGTAATTAGTAAAGTCATCTGCCTCCTTAGAGACAGGGAGGTGACCGCACCAGGCCAAGTTGCAAGTTGCGGGTCAGATCTGTGCAAAGGTAAACCCGTTCACAGCTTGTTTTAAGAATTTTTTAGCAATATTAACGCATGTAGTTAAAGGGCCCATATTGCGCTGTTTTCTGAGCTATGTTATAATGTTTTTTCCTCATCACAAACAGACCTGGAGTTGTGTTTTTTTTTTTTCATTTACACTTGTTTAACACACAAACTCTATTTAAGATGAGTACTTCTCTCAAACAAAAACACTCTGTTCCACCTTGTGATGTCATGCAGTAATACAGGAAGTGCTCTACTGTGTTTTTAAACGCCATACACCTTCACTTGAATCATTTGGATGATTTCAGCCCTGTAATTGCCAATCTCTACTGAACTAAAGTTAAAAGGCAGCTGTTAACTTGCAAACTACTGCTTCATGACATCACAAGGTGGAACAGAGCATTTTGAGCTTTGGAGATGCACAGACAAACTAATAATAAAGGGTCACTCAAACATGTGTGAATGAAACAAAACAACTGCAGGTATGTTTTTGATGAGGTAACGGCATCATAACATGGCTTAAAGCTCACGGGAGTTTTGTGAAATATAGGACCTTTGAATAAAAGCAAGACAGACAGGCTGAATACTGTAATGAGGTAGAGGAAAAACAATAATAACTCCATGGAGACACGCAAGCAAAGACACGAACCCACCACCAAAAAAGTTACATAATGCACCTTTATATACAATTTGAATCAACACAATCACTAATAATGATAATAATGCATTTGGATTTGACTACCAGAAGGTTTGGGCATTTCTGTGTGGAGTTTGCATGTTCTCCCTGTGTTTCCTTCGGCTGCTCCAGTTTCATTCAGTTCAATTCAAGTTTATTTATATAGCACATTTAAAACAACTTTAGCTGACCAAAGTGTGTCACATAAAAGTAAAAAAAACCGAAAAGAAAACACAGATATACTGATAGCACAATACATAGGACAATAACAATAAAACACCAAGAAACATAGTAGAAGAGTTTAGGGCCAGGATCCAGACCAAATGTTAAATAAACAATATGCTTTTCTAGACATGAAGAGTCTGTATCTACACCTAGGCCTGTCACGATAACACATTTTGAAGTAAGATATATTGCTGAAGAAAATATATAAACGATAATATTGAAACAAATTTATGCCAGTGACCAAACAACCCTAAAGTAGAATTATCCCCAAGAAACTATTCTGAATGTACAATATGATTAAAAAACACAAACTGCAACAAATAAGCAGCAGAATGAAACACTTTGGTAGTTAGTTTGTATCTATAATGAGTCATAGAAGTTATTTATTCAACCTTTCACAGCTCAAATCTAATCGTAGAACAGGAAAAATAACAAAAAGTTCCCAATTAGCACTAAGAAAAGTGACTACAATAAATACTGACCCCCAAAAATGATTGTTCCATCTATATACTGAACGATAAGTCCATATAGTATTTATCGTGACAGGCTTCTCTGCACCTTATTATCCAAAAAAGACTCGGAGATGAGGACAGTATTTGCAGCATACAGATGTCAGGATTGTGTGATCACGTTCTATATGGTTTTGGTTTATATATTTCAATAGTTGTTTAGTTATCTTACAGCAAAGACGGCAGATGATGTCAATAACGCTGATTTATGACGTACAATCCAGATAGTCACTCTTCACCGTGCACTTTCATCGGGAGCTGAAGGCATGCCTCTGGCTCGTGACACATACCTACTTCTCATTCAAAAACATTGCCCACTCACTCTTCTGTTTACTTACATGTAAACAACATCTGAAAATGCACACTATACGAAGAAGGGTGCACCAAAATGTCCTTGGATGTAAGGAAAGCATATCAGAGACTCCATCAGTGTTTTATCTCAACAAAAACTCCACAAAAGGTACAGAATCAATATCAGGAAAATAAAATTGTAACGTAACAAGTTGTTTCTGTGACATCTGTGTAATCCCTCAGTCGTCCAGGTATGAGCCATAGTAAAAGAAAAATATAAAATCTGGTATAGGTGTTTTTAGTTTCGGTGTAGTTAGCTCCTCCCTTCAGACAGATATAAGGCAGTGTCCAGCAGTAATCTGACCAGAACTGACGAAGCGGCTTGGATGAGCAGCGAAACGTCTTCACTCCTACAGCTTTTTGTCCAGTTGACAGATTTTATATTTTTCTTTTACTTGTTTCTATGATCTACGTAAGTATAGCACCGTTACATTGTTAATTATATCGCTTGGCTTTTACACAGGTCACAGAGGGTCACTGTCACAAAAACATCTTTGCCTCCGGGCGTCATATTGAACAAGGCAAGGTGTACAAATGTGCCGGCAGAAACCAACAAGTCCCCAAGCAACAGCAAAAGTACAAAAGTGCAGGCAGAAACCAACAAGTCCCCAAGCAACAGCAAAAGTATGACAAACTGCAAAACAGATACAAATTGGATTTGAAAGTGTTCTAAAAAATTGGCCATTTTTTTCCTCTTTGGTGGGCATTTTGGAGAAAATAAAGCTCACTTTTCCTCGAACACGATGAGACCAAATCAATAGCACTCCCACGGCACTCCTATTATTTTTCAAAGGCTCTCATGAGGAAGGAAGGAGAGACAAAGCAAGTGAGTGCGCTATACAAAACAGTCTGGTAAAATGAGCCAACAGTTACGCATCAGTAAACTACACTGTAACGATAAACGGATGGAAAAAATTCAACCGAAAATTCAAACGATAAAAATCAAGCAAACTTCTGACCTTCACGCAGCGACGATACATGAAATTCTAAACCGTGTTGGCGTCGTATTGATGTCTTGGTTGTACGATATTTGAGGCGGCCGTTTGAAGTCTCCTATGAGGCATAACCACTTTGAAGCATGGACTGTTTGATGTGACTTAACACCTTTAGCCTGGAGTCTACTTTGTACATGGCTGCAGGCTTCCAACGTATTGCTCTTTCCTCTCGACAAAAAAGAACCATACAGTCCCCACAAAGTAAAAGTATGTGTCAAAAATGCAGTGGATCGTATTACGCTAATGCTCATTGGTGGTTACTCCAGTCACAAATACTCAATATACCTGTAGATATGTGTGTGGCAGGTTATGGCAGAATCGAAATGCTCAAGTTGCCACTACCTTTGTCGTGATAAACTGCAAAAAATAAATAAATAACAGAAGCCAAAGTTGAATCTGTCAACTGGACAAGAAGTTGACAGTTGACAGATTCAGCTTTGGCTTCTACTATGGATCAGACCTGGACGACTGAGGGATTACACAGACATAAATAAATAACCTTCAAGGCACTCAAAGCACTTTACATCAAGGAACCACTCACCCGTTCACACGCATTCATACACCAGGTGTGTGAGACACTGAGGGCAGAGCTGGAATCGCACCGCCAAGTTGTGGGTTAATGGATCTGACCGTTGAACCAATGATGTTTATGTTAAGAGCGGGATTCAAACTCCCAACCTTTGAACCAGTGGACAAACACTCTGAGCTACTGTCAGTTACTGTTATAACTTAATTAAGTCAATCTAAGTTCAACAAGAGGTGCGACGGTGGCCTCTTTAACCCTAAACATGCACAACAGGTGAAAACTTCCCGCTGCGGTAGTCCTGACCAAGCTGTTCCTCACAGGTTGCGCCCCAGCGGCATTGAAGGATGGGTCAGAGTTGGGTCCCCGAGTGTTTTACGGCAGTAGCCCTCTGTTCCTCACAGGTTGCGCCCGGCATTGAAGGATGGGTCAAATGCAGAGGACAAATTTCCCTACGGGGACAATAAGGTGAACATTAACCATAATCATTAACCATAATCTAAATGACTAACCGACCACAAACTTTGATGGAGCGACTGTATAGCTCAGTTGGTCGAGTGTTTGTCCGCTGATCTGAAGGTTGGTGGTTCCAATCCCACTCTCGACATAAAAATCATTGGTAGAACAGTCAGATCCACTGAGCCCAGGTTGGTTCCAGCTCCCACAGATGAATGCTGTCGTTGTGTCCTTGGGGTAGACAGTTAACCCCTCGCCCCTAGTGTCGTGCACTGGTGTATGAATGTGCACGTGACTGGGTGAGTGGTTCCTTGATGTAAAGCTCTTTGAGTGCCTTGAAGGTGGAAAAGCGCTATATAAAAATGTGATCATTTATCATGACCATGTGACCATTTTCTATATCAGATAAGCCAGATATTTAACAGACTAACTCATACATGAATGAAAGTCCTTGACATGACTCTATACAAAATTTGGGGTTCTAATTTTTATTAACTTATAATTACTATCATTGTATTTTCAGTGGACGTGTTCTCTTTCTACTATTAACTTTTTGTGAGTTTTTCATAGCTACAACTTATAAGAGGGTAATTATTAGGTACATAATTATAATAACTGGTAATAGGCCAAGTATCTACCCCTATCTTAACAACCCCCAGCGAATGGGAGCCAAAATGGGAACTGTGGAAACCATTCATTACAAAGATGTACCCAAAATATCACTCTTTTTAGAATCAACCGGGCTGATGCAGACACATTTGGTTGCTGAACACGCACTATTTATACTGGGCTTTAGTGGACAATAAAAGTAAGATAATCTAGTCTGACTCTGGAGGCGTCTTTTGTAGAGCGGAGGGAGCGAGCGCCAATGTGAGAAAGTATGCCGTTATGTAACTCGAGCCAAAGACCTGCTCCACCAATGGAAATTCTCTCTGCTCTCTTCTGCCTAGTAACACAGCGAGCCGAAACGAGGCACGGGAGACAATGGGGAGATGAAGGCTGGAGAGGGATTTCGCTGGTACAGAAATATCCGATGCAAAAAACACACACAGAAATGCAGTTGGAAAAGATATATTGAATTTGTTTTGTAGAGCCATCGACTTGACTCTTGCGCTCGTCTTTATTTGACAGCGGGCTCTGGGGAAGCACCTCCCCTGTACAGCCTGGTCTCCCGGGCAACGGCCTAGGAATAATAGGAAGCAAAATGAAAACCAAAAAGCGTACGTATTGATTTCATGGGTTTATTTGGCCAAAGAATTAAGCTTCCAATAGAGCAGACCAACCGATGTACTAAGGATTATCAAAAGTATAGAAAATCAGTACTAAAACTAGTATCGAAACTAGATATTCATTTGAGTAACGATATTTAAAAAGTAAATGGTAACTGGTCACATTTTTTTATAGCGCTTTTCCACCTTCACTCAAAGCGCTTTACATCAAGGAACTATGCAGACACTGGGGGCAAGGTGGATTAGGTGTCTTGCCCAAGGAAACAACGACAGCATTCATCTGTGGGAGCTGGAATCGCACAACCAATGATGTTTACTTCAAGAGTGGGATTCAAACCGCCAAACACTCTACCAACTGAGGGTTTACACAGAGATAATATAAAAGAAAGTACTAGTTGAAAATGACATTCGATTGTTTTGTTTTTTTACTTTTTAAAAAATCAGAATCGGTATCGAGTATCGAGACTATTCCTTTGTATCGAAATCGAGTTTGAGTAAATGTTCCATCTTTAGTCATATATCAGCACAGAATCTTTTCATCAGTTTCTGGATGCAAGTGGTGTTTACATTGACACGCTACGATATTTTGCTTTTCTGCCTTTTATTGATCGGGAAACTCTGATCAGAAACCACTATTTATAATATATTGACAAGTTATTACCGTGGTAACAGCTGACAACACGTCTCGCAAACAATATGCAGAAAGTGCTGTGCTGGACGTCACCATGATGAAGAGCAAACATCCAAAAAATACAAAAACAGACCTCATTCAAATGCATTCGTTATAGCGGTAGCCAGGAGGATTCTGCAGAGCACCGAGACATTTTTCCAGGGCCTAATTTTCTGGTCAGCACATTTAAAGGATCGCATTTTTGTTTCTAAAGTGTCCACTTTAATGAAGTGAGCTTGCGCCTCTTCCGCGGATGTTAATTATCTGTGAACCTGCCCGTGGCTTCTGTAGCAAACTCTTGTTCGTTTTACACTTAACACAAAGAGCTTCCAACGTAATTATTTCCTACAGGACTGGTATCGCGGTTTTAGGTTTTATAGGTCCAATTCACAGTACTGATATACCTGATGAGGTTGCAGAGTTTTATGTGCAGTAAAAAAGACAACATCACCTGCATAATGATAGAGGCTAAATTACAGTTTTTATAGCAGAGCCGTAAAGTAAAACACATCCATTTTAATAGTGTATTTACTGGAGATTAGATGTTAACAGATGCATGTATTGATTCGGTACTAAATTATAGGAACATTACCTTAGTAAAATTTTGGCTACTCCTGCCTGTGCACCATGTCTGAAAGCAGTTCAACTTGTGCTTTTACACCCAAACATACAACACTACGAAGCACATTCTGCCATCTTCAGTTTAACAAATGGCAGCATTGTGTTTGAATGCCATCAGTCACGTCGGTTGCTTTTGAAAGTCACTATATCTGTATCGGTCTAGGTCTGAAATGGTGTGAAATGCTTGGATTCTGGGGCTGGGGTGATGAGAGGAAGGTGATTGGGTGAATGATTGAATGAAAAGCGCACAGGGACAGCTCAATCACAGTGTGTCCGAGCGATCGAGAGTCACGCGTTACCGGGCAACACTCGGGCGGATTTCACACTATGGAGAAGTGCAATGACAGATGTCATACACTTCAAGTCTGTGACACATCAGAGCAATGCTCCGGGATTATGAATCTATTTTCAATTCTGTAGTGTTTATTCAATTCTGTACATTTTATGTGTGGTTTGTGGAATGTACAGTTATAAATCGCCTCATTAAAAGGTAATAGTCAGAGTATACTGTGTGAATATTTGGCACTACAGGAGTAAAGAAATGCTGTTATCTGAATAGTTTTGTAACTCAAAGCTTTTCAGTATTGACTGGACAGAAAGGTCAAATCAGAATTTGAAAGAATCTTTCATCTTTATACAAATCTACACAGTTTTAAGGTTAACGTTAAGGTTAACCCTTATCTTAAATATATAACAGTAATTCAATCACACCAATATGGCAAAATATGAAAAATGAAACTGCACTGAAACTTGGGGCGGGCATAAAGACCATATAAAACTGACTCACCCACGTGGATCTTGCAAACTGGAAAGATTTTGTGATTCAGTTCTTTCTGTTTAATGTCCTTCCCTTCTGTATTCAAACACAGATACATGTCGTCTACTTTAAGTCTGATGTCTCACCCATCTCTAGTTGGAACTAAGTTAAACTGCCATGTGCCCATACATTTGCTCCTGTCACCTGCAGTCATTTCTGAGGAGCTCTCAACTGGCCGATGCCCTCCTCTCTGCTGTGTCCTTATCTGCCCAGCTCTCATCTCTGACACAGGAGACTGCTTCCAGGTCCCGATCCGTATCTGCCCCTCTCCTCCCTCCAGACTTCTCTTCATATCGACGCTGTGGTCTCTTCATCCATGTCAGAAAAGAAAGCTACCTCCCTGATCCCAATCTCCCTGGACTTTCTGTAGAATATATAACATGAGACTGGCTCCCCATGGCTCCAAGGGCTAAGTATGCGGCTGTAGGAGCAGAATTCAGTGATACGAGATACAGTCCCTATGGATAGTGCCTACGAAAGATCAGGCAAAGAGCTTTGAGGGTCACAACAGGGACAAAGACACGAGGCAGACGGACTGAAGGATAGACTCTGGCTCTGTTCTGGGTTTAGACCTAAGACACGTGCTGATTTTCCAAGTCCAAACACTAGGGGTCTCAACTCAGCTGTTTGCTCCTGTCCTAAGTCTGTATAAATAGACAATATAGATAAAAGTAAAATGGCTGTACCTGTTTTTTTTCCCAAGAGTATAAAGAGTGTTTTGCCCCAGTGCATATTTGTAAGCAGCTCTTACGATAGAAATGAAAGCGCTGTGTGCTGTTCGCATCGGATTAAAATGTGCTCTTTGTCCTCTAAGAATCAGGAAGTGCACTGTCAGCTTGTAAATGTTTGTTAGCATTGTTATGGCAAGTTGTGAAATGCGCTCATAAGCTCTTCGGATGCTAGGAATGTGTTGGCAAAGTGAGGAATGTGGAATGAGGAATATGCATCCCCTCTCCCCTCAAGTCTTTTATTGTTTGTATTGTCTCTAATATCACAATAAAAAAAAATCAACTAGTTCTGTTTTGAAATCAGGTAGAGCACTTTTAAGTCCAAGTCTAGACCTGGTTTAAGGCTCAATAAATGTGGTATTGATTTAGGCTAAATTAGGTTCTTAAAATGTACTCTTGGAGCAAAAGTTTCAAAATTAGTAGAATTTGTAGTTGCACAACTTTTTGGTGTTTTGTTTTTTTTTTTTTTTTAACTCTCACTGATATGTAGAACAAGAGAAACTTAACTTCAATTACATTTTAGCAGTAAAACAAGTCAATATGCTTCAGTCATAAAGTTTTACTATATCTTTAAAGTTTCACATAAAGTACAAGTGTGTGGGAAATGTAACTGAAAAGAGCTTTAGTCATGTTTACGCTGAAGACTTCTGTATTCACCTTCACTTCCCTCAAGCAGTAATAGTCTGTAGGAGGCAGCCTGCAGTGAACACGCCGTGGATCATGAGACGTTGGCCAGTTGCTACGGTGACACCCGACATCACAGGGTTAGGGAACAAACAGCCCATAATATAATTGGAAAGTGTCTGACATGACAGCGCCGCACGGCCTGATGTGTTTCCCTGGAGATCGACTCTGCATCCCACAAAAAGGAATAAAACATAAACTTGAAATATATTGAACTGAAAAAAAAATCCTCTAGCTTCTTCTAGGGCTCATATTACGCTATTTTCTGATCTGTTATAATGTTGTTTCCTCGTTAAAAACATGCCTGGAGGTGTGCTTTGTTTCATTCACACATGTTTAACACACAAATCCTGCATATTTGAGTTCTTCTCTCAAACAGAAAACACTACACTTCCACCAAGTGATGTCATGTGGTAATACAGGAAGTGCTCCACTGTGTTTTTAAACTCCATACACACCTTCACTAGTATCAGTTGGATAATTTCAGCCCTGAAATTGCCGATCTCTACTGAACAAAAGGTAAAACATAGCCGTTAACTTGAAAACTACCGCTTCATGACATCACAAGGTGGATCAGAGCTTTTTGAGCTTTGGAGATGAAGACAGACTAATAATAAAGAGTTACTCAAACATGTGCGAATGAAACAAAACAAAACTCCAGGTGTGTTTTAGAGGAGGTAACAGCATTATAACATGGCTTAAAGCTCACAAGAATCAGTTTTGCATAATATAGGACCTTTAAAGCTAGTTTCGCTGACTTTTACTGAAAAAAGCTATTAATCAAAACTCACGATTTACAGTAAACTCAACCATGCAGAGAATTTCAAAAAAGTTTCAGATGGAGTACTGTCGAAAGAGCCAGTGGTATACGACAAATGCCGGCTGTGCGCTGTAGCTAGCTTGCACTTCTCGCCAGTCTAATCTCCAGACCTAATAAGGATCAATGTAAATTCCGAGTGATACTGTTCTTTCCAATGACAGGAGCGGTCGCTGAGCTGAGAGGATCACCACACACTCCTCCCACCACAGAGCAGTGACACCCACACCCCAGCACCACCCCTGACAGCCAATAGAAAAGTATTACAGAGTTCCCCCATTACAAACATTAAATTCCTGCGAAAACGATTCCATTCTTACTCATTTGAGCGCTGTTCCAATATAATTTCAGCACAACTTAACCGGCGTATATACTTAAATAAGTCTATTTAAAGTCATCTTTCATAAATTAAATATAAAAACGAAAATCAGACAGTTAGGGCTGTAGCCGACTAAGTATCTCTATGTATATGACGCAAACTGCACTCAAGTCCACACTTGCACCGGAGTTCATGCAAAATCCATTATTTATACAGAAAAGTTCTACGAAACTCATGATTCACTCAGCTGGTTCACTACAGACTCTTTCCTTTTTGCTCTTGTCCCATATAATTCCTTACATCAACCGATTAACTGACTACAGCCACAGATCCAGTGTATTTTTATTATTACAAATGATTAAACTCAACTTTTCTTTTTTAGTTTCTTTTTTTATTTATGGGTCAGACACGTCAAGCAACGTTAGGCGGCATTTCGAGCAAAATATACAAGTACAAACCTATAATTATAATTGTCTATATAATGTCATACAGGACCCTTATACTTGAAATGATATATTAATTTTATATTAAGAGGAACAATTATAATGACAAAAAACAAACAAACAACTGATCATTCACACAGATTGAGTTTAATAAATGCAGAAAGAAAAAAAGAAAAAAAAAGTTACAAGTACAAAAAGTACAAGTTGGAAAGGTGGGGTTCACAAAGACCATCACAGAACTCACACTGAAATTCAAATGCCTGCTTTAAACAGGCTAACAAAAGATGACCATGTCCTGTTAAATCTGTCTTCTCGTCCCTGCAGTATCTCATTTCCTCTACATCCAAATACATCATAACATCTCAGAACCACTTCACATAAGAGGGACGCTCTGTCTGCTTCCATTTCAATAAAATTAATCTTCGTGCAAGTAGCAAATTGTAAAACCTGACGCTCCGAATGTCTTTTTACAACTTTTGAATCTCTTATCCCAAATATTGCTGTAAGAGGATTCAAATCAATAGGTTCATGAAGAGCTTGAGAAGATTTTAGAAACATATATGACCAGAAATTTGACAGCTCAGAGCAAAAACCAAACATGTGTGACAAAGAAGCTGGGGCCTGTTTACAAAGGGTCCACATCAGGGTCACCTTACTTAAAACTCTTGAGGTTTAAGCCACGGTATAATGTTGTTACCTCCTCAAAAACATACCTGGAGTTGTGTTTTGTTTCATTCACATATGTTCTGTTCCACCTTGTGATGTCATGAAGCTGTCGTTTTTAAGTACCCTATTTTCTGGACTATAAGACGCACTTTTTTTCAAAATTTGGCCGGGGGTGCGACTTATACTCAGATGCAACTTATATGTTATTATTAAAATATATAATTTCACATCTTTGTTACTGTCACACTGACAACCGCGCGAGGGAACTCTAGGCTTGTACCAGTATCTACTACTCATGTACCGTTTAAAATTTCAGCATTACGGTAATTTAAAAGACAGAAAAAACTGAACAAAAATGCCTCCCAAAAGAAAATCGTATTCTGCTGAGTCTGATGACAGCCACACAAAAGAAGAAGCAGCGATCCATCTACCTCCGGAGTTGGTGGAGTTGCTCAGAAGCGACACCGAGGATGAAGAATTCAATGGATTTAGTGATTTGGAGTAAGATCGAGAGTAAACTTGTTAGCTTGTTTTTCATGCTTTAGTCTGATTAACTGTTAATATCTTACGTTAACATTCCAGACACTTATTCAGTTCGTTGTCTGTGCTTCATGTAGCTGAATAAATATAAATGTGTTACGTTAGCGTGTTGTATTGCTATTCAGCCTGTTCTCTATTTTATTATTATAACTTGCCTTTAAAGATAAAATGTCTGTTCTTGGTCTCGCATTTTGTAAAATAAATTTCCCCAAAAAATGCGCCTTATAGTCCAGTGTGACTTATATATGTTTTTTCTTCATTATTATGCCTTGTTTGGCTGGTGCGACTTATACTCCGGAGCGACTTATAGTCCAGAAAATACGGTAGTTCAGTAGAGATTGGCAATTGTAGGTCTGAAATTATCCAAATGATTCTAGTGAAGGTGTATGGAGTTTGAAAACACATAGGGGCACCTGTATTACCACATGACATCACAAGGTGGAGGAGGAGTGTTTTCTGTTTGAGAGAAGAACTCAACCTAAATATGCAGATTTTGTGTGCTAAACGTGTGAATGAAACAAAACACAACTCCAGGTATGTCTGTGAAAAAGAAACAACATTACAACACAGATCAGAAAACAGCGCACAATGCTTTACTGTAAGGCCAACAATAGCAAACCAAACTTGATTATGTTTTTAAAATTGCATTTACCGTTTACCGCTGGAGTCAGTCGGAGCTACTGTAAGAAAACATATAGGGTCAAAACTGTTGAGAGAGAAAATCCGAAATGTAACAGACCTTTTATATAGGCTTGCATTTATCAGCAACATTATTTCCGTACACCTACACGAGGCAGAAGCTGACACGTCATGCTAATGTGTCCCAGAAAGGCACACTAACGAAAGTGAATTAGGATCTGTGCAATGCAGATTATATCAGGGCACATAATAGAGACCAACACAAATAAACAAGGCAGGAATAGCACGAGTAGTTCTGATTCCTTTATGGGCGTAAACAATGTTCTCCTGATGGACCTGATTGGAGCATTGTACCCAGGAATAATGGCAAATAATTAGCAAATGAAGGAACACTGCAAAAGCAAGACTTCTTTTTCGTTTGCACACGCCCACAACGTACTAAGTTTAAATAACAGATTCTGAATTATAATTTAGACTATGAATTTAAAACATAATAGTGTGATTAATGACTTATTTCTTATTTAAAAAGCCCATATTACGCTATTTTCTGATCTATGTTATAATGTTTCCTCATCAAAAAAACGGAGTTGTGTTTTGTTTCATTCACGCATTTTTAACACACAAATCCTGCATATTTAGGCTGAGGTCTTCAAACAGAAAACATTCTGTTTCACCTTGTGATGTCATGTGGTAATACAGGAAGTGCTCAGCTGTGTTTTTAAACTGTATACACCTTCACTAGAATCATTTGGATCATTTCAGTCCTGGAACTTACACTCTGTACTGAACAAAAGGTGAAGGGTAACTGTTAAATTGAAAAATACAGCTTCACGATATCGCAAGGTGGAACAGAGCATTTTGAGCTTTTGGAGACGTAGTCAAACGTGTGTGAATGAAACAAAACACAACTCCAGGTACGTTTTTGATGAGGTAACAGCATTATAACTTGGCTTAAAGCTCACAAGAGTCAATTTTGCGTAGTACAGGACCTTTACCAGCATAAACTTTCACATGGAGTCAGAATGTTCTCCCCATGTTTTTGTGTAGTTCCCAAGGCTTTCTCATACTGTTCAAAGGCATGCGTATATCTGACATATTGGACATCAAAGAATAAAGAGATATGGATTTTCAAATACAGTGCGGTGCCGAAAGACTACTTTTAAAGCATCTAGAAGTTTATCCAGAGTGACACAAAATGGCACTTTACGCACTTGTGTTCTTAGATTGAAACACAATATCTTTCAAGGTGCAAATCTCTGTTATTTATGTCGACTGTTGACTTTGTGAGCTACTCACAAAAGCCAGTCTTCAATTCTCACTCTATTGGTGATGAAAAGGGAAATCAAGGAAGCTGTCACAAAATCATATAGTAAGTCTTGTTGTCAGATACATACTTTTTTTGTTTACATTTTAAAAGAAAGATTCAAAAGTATAAGGACAGCTACAGGGCTAAGGGGTTATGATACTGGCAAGTGAAGTCTTTGGCAACACTAAAACATTATGTAACTTTTCTGTTGTTCCACAGTATAGCATTTAATTTATCCATCTGGTTTTACGTGTCTTGAATGTTCAAAAATACCTTGAAAAACTGGCATTCTTACGGTGAGCGGACTCGCCTCTCCGCATATCTGACCTGTAACTTAGCCTGGCAATGTAACTTGCTCGACTCCACAAGTTAAATGCTTTTTTTAAGTTATAACATCTCCATAGTGACAAACGATGTAACCTGCTCGACTGCACGGCGATCAACAAGTTATAACATCTCCATAGTGACAAACTGGACTGGTGTCTGACCCTTCACCAGAAAAGTTACAAAGTGCATCTTTAAATAAAAGGGGAAAATATAAAACTGGTTCCCATGCAAATGCAGAAAACGCATTACATTCTGTGACAGTGTTCCTGCTGGAGTTGGAGATATGGTGATCAGTGTTACCGCAGGCCTCGGACTCAAACCCCAGGCCTCTGTCTAACCCTGCTCCCTGTGATTCATTAATGCACTCACTTATCACACTCACCACTGAGAGCGGTGCATGAAAAGGTTGGCTGGACATCGCTGGCAACCAGAATCTATCAGCATACGCATATCTTCATCTAAGGCCCCGCGGTCTCATCTGCCAAGAGATTTTCATATCTGCAGTTCAGAGGTTTGTATTATAGTGCCACAGCCAGGGAAAGATTGGTTTTCATGGCCAGGAAACCGGGAGGCTATCAGGTATCTATGTCGGAATTATAATTGGAAGGTAGATACACCAGCAACGTGTGATTATCTACGCTGCTGAAAAGTTTATGAATATAGCATTAAGTAAAGATTCTGCTATAGGTACACGGCATCACTCTGACTTATTCCAAACTATTTAAAGTTGGCAGTTCGTTGGCGGTTCGAATCCCGTTCTCGATATAAACATGATTGGTTGCGCGGTCAGATCCACTGGTCCACAGGTTGGCGATGTGATTCCAGCTACCGCAGATGAATGCTGTCGTGTCCGCGGGCAAGACACTTAACCCACCTCGCCCCCAGTGCCTGTGTGTGTAAATGGGTGAGCGGTTCCTCGACGTAAAGCGCTTTGAGTGCTTAGACGGTGGAAACATTTACCATTAAGTTATTCTGAATACGTCAAATTATCTAAAATGTTATACTGGAAGACGCTCAACAGTTTTGTCTGAAGAACGTACAGTATTTTGGTTCTGTCGGCATCAGTAAACCAGCTCTTTGCTCCATCAAAATTGTAATTTTACTTTTACCTCAATTGTCATTTGACCGTATTCGCATTAGCAAAAGTACAAAGCATGTTTTTACTTCCATCAATGAACAATTTGTTTCCACTCAGACCTGCACCTGCTTTTAAGGCTTACAAAACATACTTCACGTAATTGCTCATGTACAATGAAAGGACTCCTTACTCATCCACTTCTTGCGCATCTGGTTTGGTGCAGTTAGTCAACAACATATTGAAGCTGCAATCAGAACACAGAGTCATTATAATATGTTTGTTTGTGACGTTGTAGAGTTTGTTTAACAGAAACTGACGCCAAATACATATGACTAACACTCCTTAAATAACAGGCACAATATATATTTAGGTATTTGTTCTGTAAAAACACTCAAACAGTAAAGGGGATACAGGAGGAGAATATTCTAGCTCTGAAATCTCGCTGCCGCGGCTCCTTACTAGTAACATATGTATAGACGTGTGCAGTAGGTGGAGGGTCTATGTCATGGAGATTATTGCTTTGGAATGTTTCACAGTATGGCATTAAATAAATTATCTAAGTTCATGGAGGCAAGCAGGTGATGCCAAGTTACAGGTCAGATTTGTGGAGAGGGTGGGGTAAGAATGTGTGTTTTTCAATGCATTTTGGAGCAATAAAAACACCTGTAATTAAATAAATGCAGATGTTATAAATGCTCTAAACGGTAAAAGGTCATATTTTTACATAGCGCTTTTCTACCGTCAAGGCACTCAAAGCGCTTTACATCAAGGAACCAACAACAGCATTCATCTGTGGCAGCTAGAATCGCACCGCCAACCTGTGGACCAGCGGATTTGACCGCTCAACCGATGACGTTTATGTCGAGAGCGGGATTCGAACCGCCAGCCTTCGTATCATTGGACAGACACACCAACTGAGACAAAAAAACATTCATATAAAGCAGGTCTATGGGGACGCTTACATAAAGAGTATCCACAAATGATGAATGAGCTTTAGGATACTGTGAAGTGTCTTGCTCAGGCGCACAACAACAGTCAAACGTTATTAACAGCTTTAAAAGTATTGAATAAAACGTCTGGAAATTTATCTCAATCATTCCAACAGGAAACAACGCAAAGCAGTCGTAAGAAAACATTGACTCCTTTTTACTAAATCTTGAGCAGCGCTTGTGGCTTGTGTGGACTCATGTGTCTCATGTGTAATGCCGTATAAACAGGTGTTAACTTTGTGCCCCGCTCCTGGATATTGAGCTCTCCCCACGACTTTGGCCCAGTCCATTAACCCAAGCGCCACTTCAGCTTAACTGCCCTCCAAAGGACCAGGGCCTCAATAATGTATAGCTCCATATAAGGCTCTATTACTCAGCATTAATAATACATGTGCTGGCTGCCCCGGCTATCCCCAAATCACAACTCTTTACCTGGCAATAGTGACAGGCCACATCTGCTGCTGAAGGAGGCGCATTTAATGGGTTATAATCTTGCAATTTAACCTTTTTAAGTTTGCTATCATGTTATAATGTTATTCTGTCTAAACAACAAAACATCATGGAGTTTCGTGAATGTATGTTTGACTAACTTTGTATTCACTGGCGCTGTCTTTCTGTGAGCCTCAAGCAGTTTGTAAATCGTTGGTATCTTTGGTTTTTGCTATGACCAAAGTACTAGAAGGTAAAAAAAAAGCATGCAAACAGAGCACTTCCTGGTATAACTAAAAGCTTATTAGATGAGCGACCGTAGCTCAGTTGGTCGAGTGTTTGTCCACTGATCTGAAGTTTGGCGGTTCGAGTCTCGCTCTCGACATAAACATCACTGACCCAGAGGTTGGCGGTGCGATTTTAGCTCCCACAGATAAACGCTGCCATTATGTCCTTAGGCAAGACACTTAACCCATCTCGCCCCCAGCAAATGTGTGTGTGAATGGGTGAGGGGTTCCTTGATGTAAAGGGCTTTGAGTGACTTGCAGGTGGAAAAGCGCTATATAAAAATGTGACCATATTTTGACCCTCCAAGCTGCTTTCCCAATACATCTGTCCTGGGGCAAAACAAAAGGGACCCAATGTGGACAAATACTAGGTGCAGCTATTTTAATGTTAAGAAAAATGTACATCCTCATTAAACAGGAGAAAAAGAAGCCCGACTAACTGACCTTTCTGTGATATCAATAGCAGACTCAGTTCATTTTGGTCTTACAAATGAGGCTTGTGTGAAGTTTAATTTGGACACAGGGCCTTTGGGAGAAAATGGGCGGAGCAACACGTGTGGACAAATGCCCATCTGAAGAGCACTGGAACAGCAGAGAAGGTCAGCCATCACTTTTTATCAGCTTTAGCTTACATTAGAGCGGCTGGCTAGGCTGTAATGATATAACCAAGTCCTATGTACGCTCCCCTGCTCAATGTTATCACATCTCAGTGCTCTTGTAAGTGGGTTTGTCTGAGTCCCAAAGCCATATGGAGGCCACGCAGCTGTCAGGAGTGATACTGGTCCCACATGACAAGATGGACACAGGCTGCACTTCATGTAGTCGGACATCCCTCGTCAAATATACGACTCAAGTCAAGTCGAGTCAATCCCATTTCTTCATTCATCTCATCAACCAACATTACTCATTTATTCTTTCATCTTAGGCTCATTATATAAGCTCACAGCATCTAGACTGGTTATGGCTTTCGGATGGTTAACCAAAATGTCTCGATTTCAAGAAAACACTGCCCAGGTAACTGACATTTTCAGTTCAATCACTCATAGTAGCTACTTTGAGCCTGTCGTGGGTTAAACCATGAAGAGCCGTTAATCCAATTG
>KN484474.1:1046-24471 GCA_000787095.1 Periophthalmodon schlosseri
AAGCTTCTAGTGTCGAGTACGGAACTGCATTGTGTGGGGTCATCCTGTTTGGAGTTTCCCTGTGGTCCGGTCCGGTCCCCTCTCCACAGATCGGACATGGATTTGACTGATGGATTAACAGAATTGGAAAAATGTAACTGAGAAAGTACACGCACACCCGCATACACACACACACACACACATACACAGCCCCATCAGCCTTGAAGATTGAGTCATTTCCTATTGTGCTTGTGTCTCCTCTGAATCATTATGTTATAATTTGATCGCAATATTCGTCTAAAATTACTTAATAGAGGAAACAAGTCCGCTGACGTCCGTTAGAAAGGTGCGGTGCCCAATGGGAGCTGAGGTCGCCGTAAACGTCATCGTACCGAAATGACTACGCGATGCTGCCGAATCCTACGCGTATCACCGATTGAGAAAATTAAATTTGAGGATAAAGTATGCAGGAGCCGTGGGTATATGTCGGTGGCAGTGAAAACAGGGATTGATCGACAATATGGCATCTTAAAAATAGGAGATTAAAGATTGCTCAAACATTCATGGATCACTCCAAAAACTACTTCGGTTGAGTAAATGTTGAGGAGAAATAACTACAACATGGTTAAAATCTCTGAAAAGTTGATTTTGCAGAATAGGTTTGCTTTAACACACCTCAATTAACCTTCTCTCAAAATGAAGGTTCAAGTTATTCAAGTTCAACAGTGTCACCGACGTGAACTAATGTCCCAGACAGTCAGAAACCAAGTAGCTTTATTAAGTGTGACTAATAAGAGTGACTAATAAGAGGTAACGCTATAGAAGCTCACATTACATAACATTTTGGTCATAAAAACAGGTATAAGGACATCAAATGAAATAAGAAGTGACCAGTGATCAAGTGAGTTACAGAATACAGCAGTAGGTGTAATAGGTTCACAGTTGGAAATGTGTCCTTTTGCTCGTGCAGGGTAGGGGTCTAATCTGAGCTGCAGCAGTGAAATGTCAGCAGATTTCTTTGAATAAGAGTCAATACAGACCTCCTTGGACATCACACGTTCATTGACTTCAGGGATTAGGAGATAGGAGCTGGAATGAACTAAGGTGTTCAGTGTTTTTACAGATTGTACAGAGTGTTGAGTGGTGATATCTGTGCTTGTATTCGGAAATGGCGCAAAAAACTGTTACAGAGCGAATGTAGTTAGTGTTATTTCATGTTGTAGTTAGTATTTTTTCATGTCAGATCCAGTTACAGTATTTCTTATGTGCCTGGTGCAGAAGTACATTACATTATGGGGTTATTGCTGTAACATCAATTCACATATATGTTTGCAATTCATTTTATGTATGTGTATACATATATATACACAAGTTGTTACATGCTGCCATCAGACGATACTCAGTGACCATAATAAACATATATTTATTCTCAGACAATCAATTTCCTTTCTTTGTGGAGATGGTGTATGACTAATACGTACATAGATTGCAGCACATTATAGCTCCCATTTTATTTCTTATCTTTAGGGCATTGGGTGTTATCCTATAATTCACACCATACCAACTTTACTGAAATCGCATTCAACATTTTTATATTACAAAAGCTGCAATTCTCCAGTTATTTCTGTTTTACTCCTTTGCCAATGCCTCTTTATTGCATATTTTATTGCTAACCCAATTGCAAACCCACAGTCTCGTATATATTGCATACTGCCCAACATTATACTTTCCCAGCGCTGTGTTTTCTGGTTTTACAAACCTGTAGAATTTGTTCTCCCTCACTCTGGAGACAGATGCAGCTGCGCACAAAGCTCTGGTCTTCTCCATGTGCTCTTTACCTTCTGGGCTTTTGGAATCACCTGCTCCTAGGACGTCCACTGGAGACTTCACTTTCATATGTTTGAAACATGAAATGAGATGTTACTGTACAGAAACCTGACTTTAATATGTAGCTCATATAAAAGGTGTGTAATGATGTATAGTGTTAAAGGGATGCTGATTGTGTTTCTAATAAGTCTACAAGGATATGTGTTCAAGCTTCTGAGTCAATGGAAAGAACAGAATATCCCTTTACAAACACTGGTCTTCTCTGGGCACTGTACTGGCTCATCTCCTGCTTTGTGTAGTACTCATGTCAATAAAGTCTGCAGTATTTCTGTATTGTAAATATCAACACAGGAGAAGTAGCAGGGGGAGTTGGGGAAGCAGGGGAAGGTGTTAAGCACACTCCTCTGGACAAATAGCAGCCCACCTACACTCTGCATAGGGCCCTGGTGGCTGAGGCAAGAGTGCTCTCTTGCCTCGCAGCAAGAAGGTCATGGGTTTGACTCCTGAACTGATCTGGGCCTTTCTGTTCAGCATTTTTCTGTGTATGGGTGAGTTCCCTCCGGGCACTCTGGCTTCCCTCATCAACCCAAAACCATGCACAATACATGCGTAAAATTGTCCATGTAAGGTCCTGACCAAGCCTAGCTCAAGATATGCTGATGCGTCCCCACACCCACTGCCCCTAACAGCGGCACTGAAGGATGGGTCAATGCAGAGGACAAATTTCCCTACTGGAACAATAAAGGCTAACCTGAGGTAGAGCCACTCTCTGGGTTTCTGAAGGCACCTGGATTTCCATGGAAAGTAGTGCATGCATAGTTTTTTGTGAACGAGAGTCCCAAAATTGTGGCTATAATGTTGTAGTCTACCCCCAACAACTATTTGTGAATGAATGAAGTGAGGTTAGTTAGTTAGTTAGTAAGGAAAAGTGCAAAATTCCATATAGCCAATAAGGAAGTGGTTACATTATACTGTTAAATGAAAGTAACCACATTGAAAGAGCTGGCTGCCAATGAGCCCTTACTACAGGGATACACGACAAAAAGCTAGTCACCAAATGCCATCTGATTAAAAACACAAATTAACACATTCTTTTTTAAATGACGAAATTAGCTAAACTCTAATTGTACCTGATGACCCCCCTCATTGTCACAGTCTTGCTATTGCTGTGGCTTTATTTTGACTTGATTAAACTGCGAGAAAACGAGCCCGCAGGCGCCATCAGCTTTGAATGGGTTTAAACAATCAGGTCTCGATGGAAAGCGTGGTGCGTTCGAGGCATTTTCAGCCCTTGTTTTTCTCTCTGCTTTGTATTCTGCTTCTCATCTGTGTGGCCTCAATCCTTCCCTACCAACTCCTCTCCAACTTTCCACTATAATTAACAAGTTATTAATTTTTCAGAAGCGATTGCGAGTTGGATTCCAGGAGTTGACGATGGCCGTAGCACAGTTTTTGCATGTTTTGGCTGTTTTTTCGGTTGGAATTGTTTGCGAATAGGATGCAGAAATAATGACACGACCGTCAACGGTGTGATCAAAAGTGGAATTGTTGAAAGACCGCATAGAGATCAAGGGCGTGGATTTGTACGTGGAGTCCAAAGTAACTGGTCTCGAGAGGGAGCAGAACATTTCTCAAGAGACGTAATTAGAGAGAAAATTTGTGATGATAAGAAAAGCTTGCAGGCTGCGTCTCAGTGCAGTGTATACGGGATTAACTGTACATTACATGGGCATCTAATCCATAGGAGAGCTAAGACGGGAATTAGCATGGATAATGATCATTTTAAGATGGAGTGATTAGACTGGCATAATGCAGTGATTGGACTAAAATGGTGGAGAGTTTATTGACAGCTCAATGGACTGGCTGAGTGAGCTTAGTGATGTGAAAACGGCACAGGATTCTTGTCTGTGTACTGACACTCAAACACAGTGAATTTATGTTTTTTTTAACAGAGATAATTCACTTTTTGACACAGTGGGCGACAGTAGCTCAGTTGGCACAGTGTTTGTCCGAAGGTTGTCGGTTTGAATCCGACTCTCGACATAAAAACATCAATAGACCGGTCAGATGCACTGACCCACGGGTTGGTGGTGGGATTTCAGCTCCCACAGATGAATACTGTAGTTGTGTCCTTGGGCAAAACACTTGAACCACCTCGCCCCCAGTGTCTGCGTACACCGGCGTATGGATGTGCGTGTGGACGGGTGAGTGGTTCTTTGATGTAAAGCGCTTTGAGTGCCTTGAAGGTGGACAAGCTCTGTATAAAAATGTGACCGTTTACCATTTACTTTATATAACGACAATTCAAGAGAAAATCTTTGCAAATGAATGAGGCGCGATGAGTAGTTTATTAAATGAATGAACTTTAGCACTTAGACCCCAGCATGAATAGGCGTTAGTGAGAAAGAACAAATTTACGTAGATTTGTTAGAAAAATATCTGCAAATATGTGCTGAGACGGTTGCGGCGCTGGTGGCGAAGAAGAGGAGATGGAGTGGCTGAAGTGGCTGTTGGTTCTGCTGTTGCCGTGGACAATGAAGCAGGAGAGGGTTGCAGGAGACACATGATGGGGGTAGGAATACGGTAAGAAATGCAGTTGAATTTAAGCTGTTTATCTCCATATGTTCTGAGGACTTTATATAAGAGGGACCTTTGCCTTCACCAGATCGACACAACGGCAGCATTTGAACTACATTAGCTGTGTGGGATGTGGGATCAGATTGGCAATGTCTCCCAAGTTACCAAGCGGAGCAAAGACTTAAACTGTGCTTGCTGTAGTGTGTTTTTTTTTTTTTTAAGTATTTTTACACTATTGAGAAACATATATTGAGTCCCAGGAGCCAATGGACTTTATTAACATCAGCTGTTCACTCTGTCTGGGTCTCATCTTTCAGCGAATCCAGATCCACCTTCAGGCAAAAAAAAAAAAAAAATCATATTAAACTTATATGGTAAATGTGCAGAATCAGTGGTTCAAAGTTGACATATTGTGTATCATTAAGTATATCTATACCATAATAGGTTCATAAGGGAATATTATACAAATTATATAATAATCTGATCCCATACTTAAAGAACAAATCACTTCAATTAACAGTACACAGCGGTAAAACTGGATATTGATATATTGTGAAAGGGCCACTGATTGGCTCTAGTTCTTTGCATATTCTTTCACTGGGTTGGGGTGATGGTGTGTGGTTAACTGTGCACTATACAATTTAATCTGTAAAAAATAGTCAAGTCAAATTTATTCATAGCATATTTAAAAACATTAATGAAAAATACTTATTACTTGGATATACCATGTTTGAACCAGGTGTCAAACCAGAAATCATTGGGCAGATGGGGATTTTTCAAAGACAACTTTACCCTCCAATATTTGCTGGAAAAAAAACGTTTTATTTCATAACCTCTGAAATGTCCTTTTTAGTGACACTGCCATTAGGTGGGAATATGAGATTTGAAGGTCTTCACCCAATGAGGGACACAGAAGCTTTTTGGTGGAAAGAACATTTTGGTGTTATTGTGAAAGCATAGAAATATTGGGTTATGGAGGAAATAGCTTGGGATCAGTAAATCATAAGGTCATTGCTTGCTGTAGTAACTGGCTTCCATAAAGGGGAATAGATTTGAAACTGTAAAAGCATGAGGTGAAATTTATGCCACAAAAGACAACAACATTTCTACATTTTACTGTACCAACTTTTTTTCTTTTTAACATTATGTATTTATTTATTTAATTCAGGGGGTAGTGCATAATAATCAACATTTCTGTAAATACACCAGAATTAGCCAAGAAAGCTTTTTTTCATTCGTAGTCCCATGACAGATGTTAATGTTGGCCTAAAAACAAAATCCATCTATGCTTTTCTGTGTCTTATTGGGCTAATTAACTACCAGAACAGCAGTTAACCTTATTTCATCATTCAGCGAAAACATGTCTTACGAAGCTTCAGGCAAATTTATTAAAAGTACAGTTTGACAGTTTCACTAATGAGCCCATTTTTTAACAATAAATGCAATTTTATTTTCAGCTAAATGTTTACAAATCAAAGGTTTATCCAGCTCGCCAGCCTTTTCCGCCACTCTGTTCTGTGTCTTTAACCATTCGTGCCATGGCCTCCTGGTTCTTGCAGTAGATACTTGTGCATCAGTATTCTGCAGCAGTGTTTTGGTCTGATGGTGTGTCTCGTTGGGGGGAGCAGGCCCTTATATGTCTGTCTAGAGGTAGAGGCAGGTCTCTGGAGATTGGCCCTTGGAATGAATTTGTACATGGTTCAGACAGGGGAAAGACACATGGGCTATAGGGGAAGTTTACAGGGTTTCAGTGGGCAAAAATAAATTGCTGTGCCAATGACAGACAGGAAAGCTCCCCAAAATCTTACGGAAACTCAACAAAAAATGGTGAAATGTTTGTTCAGTTGGTATCAGTGGGTTCATGGTTACAGTAGCCCTTACCTTACCCATTCCCAGTTCATATTGTTGTTGTGTTCTTGGGCACGACAATTTAGTTACTTTCATATACATGCAAGTTACACTGACCAACATCCAATACCCAAGTCATCCAAGAAAGTTTGACATGTTTTGAAAATACAGTGTATGATTTATATTTTGGCCATCCCATCTGCCAATCAGTTTAGGGCTTGATTTAAGTAGCCTGGGGCGAAAGAATCTAGTTGTGATGAGGTCATATACATAGGTTATGTAAGGAATGATGAATGAAAATGCAGCTGTCCCTCTCCAGCCTCTTAAACAACATTGGACTAGGTTTATATACAACTGTAAACCATTCAATCAATTTTTGGAGAATTTTGTTACTATAGAAACCATAAAAAAATTCATTATTGGCAAAGAAATTGGTCTAAAAGTAAAACTGCTTTTTATTTTACAGTTACATATAAAAAGCCATTTGCCGAGCTGACTGATGAAGAGTTCTTTCAAACCGTGATGTGCAGAGTATACTGGATTACATTACTTGTTTAATTTTTGGACTCCAGTTGTAGCTTGCATAAACATAAGCCTTATTCCATGGATAATAACAGCTCCTAATCACATACAGAAGAGCATTACCGGCTTATTTTCTGCTTGCTAATGAGTCGGTCACACTTAAGCTACCAGCTAATAATATATTACTCTCAAAGAAGAAACAAAGCCCTTAAGACAGACACTCTGCTCTCTAGGCCCATGCTACCGATAACGCGCTGTGAAATGAACTAGTGCCTTTAATTCTAAATGGACTGCCTCCAATACACAGTGTATACAAGAGGGATGAGCACCGCAGCCTATTTTAATTACATTCTCAAGTATAGAATATGAAAGCATCAATTATGGCCAGTCACCTCACCAGCGCTGCGTATTAGGTAAACAGGAGGTTAGTGTTTATTCTCTGCAAATGCAATCCGCAGTAGAAGTAATGGTGAAGGGCACAGCCACCACTGAACCAGGATGAATATTTATGAAGGTAATTCTGCCTTTTAATTTTCTCACAGACCGATGCAATAGCCTTGTGTTTGTGGAGGGCAATCCGAGCTCAGAGTAAGGTCCACGTGTTGTGAACTACTGTGCTATATTATTTTGATTATAACATGTGCGTGGCCTGTCATAACTCTGCAAAACGTAATCAATCAACTGAATCGTTTCAGAAATGTGGGAATGTAAATGATAAACATAGTTAAAGGAAGAAATACAGATGCATGACTTCTGCAAAGCTTTGAGAGGCAACTGTGTGTATGTGTGACTCAAGGTACCTTTAATAAATCATGTTAAAATCCTAAAACAGACACACAGATAAGTTTGTAAAA
The DNA here is from genome assembly GCA_000787095.1 of Periophthalmodon schlosseri. Taxonomy (NCBI): domain Eukaryota; kingdom Metazoa; phylum Chordata; class Actinopteri; order Gobiiformes; family Gobiidae; genus Periophthalmodon; species Periophthalmodon schlosseri. The sequence goes on from KN484474.1 coordinate 8,654, forward strand.
ATGACTTTGAGATGTGACTTTAAAATATGTAATTAAAATGTATAAAAGACAGCAAGAGGAGCAAGTAAACATTTAAAATGATTTATTACTGTAAAAACACTATGATAAAACTATAAAATGGACAATGTTTATTAAAATACAATCATTCAGAATTCATAAAACAATGCAGCCCCTGGACAGAGAAAACAAATGGTTCTGAAACAGAAATAAATGTTAAATGTTAAATAAAAGAAACCAAAATGGACGACCTGAGAGGGAGAGCCCCACCCAAAACAAAACTGAATGTGCTACCGCACTGTCACAGCAATATAACTTAAAAACCCAAAGTGCAAACTGAAGTATATGAGCTAAACCCCTCCCAAGGACGACCCGAGAACCTTAATGTTTACCAAAGTAAAACTAAAAGCCCAGGCACAGCAACTATTAAAAACAACACATTAATTTGTGATGCAATAGAAATAAAAGAGTCAACTAAAGGTAATAAATAACTTTGAAAACAAAACATAACTTTAACCCAAAAATAACAAAATAGCTCTAAACAAAACAGTAGCAGGCTAATCCTGTAATATAAAAGGAAAGACAAGTGTTAAAAGTTATGTAATTAAGTCCTACCTTAAAATCACAATAAAACATGGGGGAAATAGCTGCCACTGGTCGTCTTTAGCTCTAAAAGCACAATAAAAACCCTTTACAATCTGTTTAAAAGAGCTCAAATCTAGGTTAAAATGAACAAGAGCATAACTTCGTACCTGTCACCAGCCAGCAAAGGTCAGGACTGACACTTTGCCACCGAGCCTATTTAAGCCCAACTTCCGCTGGCATCGGGAGTTGGTGACCGATCGGTGATTATAATCGAAAGGGCGACCCCTGCTGCCCACCACATATGCATCACTGTAAAAAAACCCCAAAAAAACAAAACAAAACAAAAACACAAAACAAAAAACAATGCACTATGTAACTTTTCTGGCGGCGGGTCCACTACCTGCTTGTTTCCCTAGAGATGCTTTGCCTGGAATGTTTCACAAAACGGCATTAAAATAATATATTGTGTGGAGTCAAGCAGTCAAGTTACAGGTCACTTCTGTGAAGAGGCAAGCCCTCTCACAGTACGAATGCATCCTTAAAACCTATATTTTGTTGTTTATCAAACATACATTTAAAGGATCTAAATGTTGATACTATATGACTTGCTATAGGGTTCCCTTGAGTCTAACAACGTGCATTGATTGGTAAATACAAAGTAAAGTTGTCAAGTGTCAAGTTGTCCCCATCCACCTCCCCTAACCATCTTCTTTCTTCTTTCTGTTCAGAACATAAAAACACACGGTACAGTCAATACTATGTAATTTTAGGCCAGAGGCAATCAAAACCTGCATCCCTCAGAAATAGTCATCTTTAATATATCACCAATACGCAAACATTCTCTGAGGCTGCTTCCTTTGTTTGATTTCAGACAAGGATCGATTTGTGTAGAAATCACCATTTATTATCCCACATAAAAATATATATATATATATATTCCTTCGCACCTTCCATCTCAGTGCCACATCCTCCTGGTCTTCCTGTGAAACTCATGCACTATGTATGGCATCGATCAGAGCAACGCAGCACTTCCTCAACGCTGCCCCGGGAGACGTTGTTTACCCCTTTTATTCTTCTGGCCCTGCTCATTTCTGTGCTGTGTTGTGGAGTTTATCTGACAGTAAAGCATGGGGTACAGGGTGCTGCTCTTCAGAATTTCAATCCAATGAAAATTTTGTTTGTTTTTGAGTGCAATGTAGTTTTCTTACTTTCTTGCACTTTTTGGGCATTAAGGGCTGTCTGAATTCCTTTATGAGGTTAATATAATTCTTACTTTTTAATACTCATTTCAAAAAGTCTGCCTCTAAAGCTGATATGGGCTTGGGGTCAGGATTACTGTAAACCATTTGTTGATGTTGTACTAGTCCATTCAGAACTATTGGAATAGTTTCACCAGGATCAGGTGCGTGTACTCACATTTGATCGTGAACCAGAGGGTTGCCAGTTCAATTCCCACCCAAGCATATATTGTCACTGCTGTAAGACATGCCCATTCTTACACTACAGTCCCGTCAGTGTAATTGGCTTGTTGCTTCCTTCCAATTACATACCATCAAATTATCAATCAGATGGTATGCCTCGACTCTTACTCTTAAAATTACTCTTGAATACTTTCCCCAGACACTTTTTAAAAAATATATTCTTGAACTAATACTACTTGAGTAATATTATCTGGAATCTACTCTTCCCACCTCTGACAACATCTAAAAAACAAGAGAAAGAAAAAATCCTACAACCACTGGACCCTTGGCAATGGCTGACAGCGCGACTTTCTTTAATTATCATTATATTTTATCTTTGACAAAGATCTTGTTTCATGCACATTAATTCTCAGTGTGCAGCTAACACCAGGCTGATGGCAGACTGTGTTTGCTGAATGTGTTTGTTCCAAATGAATGCTCTGCTGTCTCTCTGGGATAATGAATCTGGACAAACAGAAACTTGTCACGATATGAGCGGGATCGTCTGGAAAGATTGTGCTGTTCTAATTGCAATTTACTTTGGCATCACCGGGGCAGTTAGACTATGCATCCTTTGTTATCCATCTATACCTGCCAAGTATTTTTCTCTAGCTCCTTAAAGGGGCCATAGTAGTATTTTCTGATCTATAGCACAAACATAGATGGGGTTGTGTTTTATTTCATTCACACATGTTTAAACCCTGCATATTTAGGCTAAGTTCTTCTCTCACACAGAAAACATTTTGTTCCACCTTGTGATGTCATGTGGTTATACAGGAAGTGCTCCATACACCTTCACTAGATGCATTTGGAGGATTTTTTTTTTTAACAATACAGGACCTTTAAAGCAAAGATTGGGAAGATAATGTTCTGTTTTACTATAAACTCTGAAGACAGAATGATTGTTTAATGTGTATTTTGTATAAGTTAAGGCACACTTTTTGTCCCAGGTGAACTTTGACCCACATTTGACCCACCTGCACCCAGGACCCATGTTAGGTCTTGAGCCAGCGGTCAGAGCAAATGACCCAGGAAAAACTCACGTAAGCCCATGTGTAGAATCAAACTTTGGACCTTCCGACTGAGATGTGAGTCAGTAAATGTCCTAAATAGTAACACCACCATTGTGTTTTCTTGTGAATGACTAAGCCCCATTTAAGATTCTTTTCAGTTTTTACCTCACAAAAGACAAATCAAAGAGTCTATTCTATTAAACTTGTGAAATACTATGTAGGCGTTCTCTCCATTAAAGAAAGAAAGCACTATGTAACTATTCTATTCTTTGCCTTGAAAGTTCAGTATAGCATTAAAGTTATCTATCTCCATGGAGACAAGCTGATGGCAGCACTGGGCCAGGTTACAGGTCAGATCAGTGGTCATGAACAGCTGCCACAAAAATGCACACATTACTTGCTACAGTGTTTGATGGCTTTACAAAGGAGCTGGTTAAAGTGGGTCAAATAGTGATGCACAGTCTGCTGCCTTCAGCCGTGAGCACAAAGCTACAGCTGGAAGTGGCTCCTCTTCAAATCCTGCAGCTCCTCTGAGTGCACATGGCAGATTGTTAATTACGACGAGTCTGGGGGAAAATTACTTTATCGATTTGCATCTGGCCTGCCGCTGTGAAGACCAAAGAAAACCTACCATTGCAGTCTTCATATAAAGCTATGCACCTACCTCAGAAGTGGGAGTTGCTCTTTTTAATGATGGGGATACCGGGCTTAGGTTGGCCTGGGATGTCTTCATCTGTTAAGCACTGGTGAGTAGGGCTGTTTTATTAATGGACTAGTTGAGCTATTTTTTATATTGTAAATTTAAGTTTTTAAAATATATTTAAAGCCAGATTATAATGTATAAACAGTGGTGGAAGGTAACAAAGTACAAGTAGTAAAGTACTGTACTTAAGTAGAATTTTTAGGTATCTGTACTTTACTTAAGTACATTTTGCAGTGGGTACTTTTTACTTTTACTTCATTACATTTGAGAGCAGGTATCTGTACTGTCTACTCCACTACATTTTGAACTGGCCTGAAAAAAGAACTTTTCATCGATTTGATTTTTTTTACCATGTTTGTGGTAACATCCTGACTAATGTTTTTGGAGTTCAAGCTTCGGCTTTGAGCAAACAAAAATAAATACACAAAATTCATTAAAAAAAATTAAGACATTGATTCGTATTGTTTCTGTTGACCAAAATATGTATATTTTTTAATCAACAACACTTGTGTGAAATACTTTTACTTAAGTCAATTTTTTCAATGTATACTTTTACTTTTACTTGAGTAACTTTTCACCTCTGTATCTGTACTTTTACCTAAGTAACACAATTGAGTACTTCATACACCACAGTGTATAAATATGCTGACCTAAAGCTTCTTGAAAATATTGAGTTTTATGGATAAACAACAGTGTCTTTTTTGCCAGGTTATTTTAAGCAATATGTAACTATTCTATTAACTATTCTATGTAACTATCACTGTGATACTATAATCCATAATAATCCAGATAACTAGTCATATTTATTCTGATGAATAGTTGCAGCCTCATTGGTGAGATGTAGAATAGAAGACATTTGAGCTCAACTTCTCCCACATGGGGTTTTATAGAAGTGACTGTGGGCTATTCCTCCATTGAGAGAGCGTCAACTGTTCAGAGGAAAGAGGGAGAGGGTCAACGAAGATAATGAGAAGAGATAGGATCCTCTCCTCTGCCAATAAACAATTAACTTCATAACCTTTGGGCTGTTGGCTGTGTCTTTGTGAATAGAAAGAACATGTCAAACTTTTAATAGTCTTCCCTTAATACATTTCTACTCCTTTCTTTTTTTCATTTTGCTGAAAAACCTTTGATTATAAAGCAAGTAACTTACCGCTAAGGATAGCGGCCATCTTGAAAAAAACAAAAATTAAATCCTATCAGATATTTTATGACATAATAACAACACTGTTTGAATCTTTCTTCACTCAGAGTTGTTTAGAAACTATTAGTTCATTTTTTGTAGAACAGGTAATTGAAGTTGCAGTAACAGTTATGTAAATCAACTGTCATATTTAGGTGTTTGGTGGAAATACAGAAGCACTATACTCATTCATACTCCAGTGTAGGAAAATACTGATGTGAACATGTATTGATAGATGAAATGTCTTGCCCTATGACACAGCAACACTTGCGAGAATTGAGCTGGCAACCTTTGGATTTTTAGCTGAGCCTCTGCTATCACTAGTGCCAACAGCCAGAGTGTAAATGTTAAGTACTTGCTGCTCTCCCATAAATGCATTGACTGGAAGGACAAGAATATAGGAAGAGGTCACTGGAGAGAAGAGAGAGACACACAGAGAAATAAAAATGTTCCAGTTCGTAGGTTTCCTCAGATGGACGAACCGCTGTTGCCAATGGAGACATCAGGCCTGACAACACTGGCCCCTGTCCAGGTACAGCAGTGGAAGAGACAGGCTGAGCGGGGGAATTAGCTCTATGTCCGAGGGCACGACTCTCAGAACCGCGACTGAGAAGCTGACAACCGCAGATGAGCCGGGAGACACGGAAAAAATCTGTCGGCCAATCAGGCGCAGCGACTGGCCTGGCCTCACTGCTCTCAAATCTAAAGACGAGACCGGACCTGACAGCTGAGTATGGGGAGGCTGGGTAAAGTGGATGTATGAGCTGTGAATGAGGAAAAAGTTAAGTTGTCAAATTGTAGAATCCATTTAGCGATGTCTGATGGCTGTATCTAAAGATGTCAGAGTTTTGGTTTCATGTAACGCGAAAGTAAGACGAGGACACAGAAGAAGATGTGATGGTATGCATTTCAATACAGAGAACGTTGAAGGAAAACAATTTGGTTATATTCACATGAAAAAAACTAGCTAGTGCTACATAGGGTCAGAATGAACAATTTCTGAACTTTTTGGTTAAAACTTCAATTCATTATTTTATTTTATATATTTTTAAACAAAAGAAAACATCCGAAAGTCTTTTAAAAAGTTATCTATCTATTTATCTATAAGCAAATATATGTTAGTGCTTGTGAGGGAACACTACCATAGTACAGAAAGCTCATTCATTTTACATGTAAGCCTAATTTCACCTCACTTGAACTTAACTTCTCAAAAATATAATCTTATATATAACTTTACCTGTTGCCATCAGAGGCCAATTGGAATACGACATTAAAAACAAGCTTTAATGCAGTATTTTATGTATAAATGACTTGAAGATGCAACATGTCCATTGGTCAGTGGTGGATGAAGTACTTTGAATTTTGTTACTTAAGTAAAAGTACAGATACAGAGGTAAAAAGTTACTCAAGTAAAAGTATCACATGAAAAATCTACTTAAGTAAAAGTAAAATTTCAGTACCTGTTTTAAAAATGTACTTACGTAAGAGTTAAAAGTAAAAGTATTTCACACAGATTTTGATAAAGTGTTGTCAGTATAAAGTGTTAAATGTAGTGGTACTGATTAAAAAATGATACATATTTTGGTCAACAGAAACAATACGAATCAATTTCTTAATTTTTCTCATACATTTTGTGTATGTATTTTTGTTTGCCCAAAGCCGAAGCTTGAACTCGAAAACTTTAGTCAGGATTTTACCACGAACATTGTAAAAATAACCCCTCAAATCATGTGAAAAGTACTTTTTACTTTTCAGTCCAGTTAAAAAATGTAGTGGAGTAGAAAGTACAGATACCTGCTCTCAAATGTAGTCAGTTAAAAATGTAGTGGAGTAGAAAGTACAGATACCTGCTCTCAAATGTAGTGAAGTAAAAGTAAAAAGTACCCACTGTAAAATGTTCTTAAGTAAAATACAGATACCTAAAAATTCCAGTACCTTCCACCACTGCCATTGACTACAACACATTAAACTACCCAGGTTAAAATTGCCCCTTCCCATTAACGCTTTACATGTGAACTATATATTCTGTTTGATTATTACAGTCCACCACTCTGCTGTACATGTAGCTTTTCAATTATACATGGAAACATACAGGCAACCTTGAGAGCCATATTGTATGTGCAAGTTGTAGTTTATCAATGTTTGTTGTTGTGGTTGTGGTGTGATGTACCTGTGTTAGGTATTGACTGAATGAAAAATGCATGTGTGCGTTATAATGTGTTTCAAATAAGCAGCAGCCCTATAGAGGATGCATGTTTAAGCATCAACAACATAAATTAGAACGAAGTAAGTTTATGTGCAGACAGCTACGTCTAACAACACATTGATTCACATTGAAATTAGGAAACTATTTTTATTTTACTTTTAACTTCTGTACTTGTGTTCAAAATGACTTGTCTCTGTACTTATGTTCAGGAAAATGTCTCATTCCTAATTTAAGATTTTAAATTGAGTGTCAAAACCAATATAACTGCTAAAAATCATAATATAAGAAGAATGGTCATGGTCACAGACACTAGGGGAAAAGTGTCTTGCCCAAGGACATGACGGCATTCATCTGTGGGAGTTGGAATCGCACCACCAACCTGTGGGTCAGTGGATCTGACCGCTCTACCGATGATGTTTACGTCGAGAGCGGGATATGAACACGCTCTAATTATTATGTATTATTTATTACGATACGCAATGATCATTACTAAAACCGGCATTTGATTTGAACAGGTTTACTTTAGAAATCCGTAAACGTAACAAATATATGGACAAGTCTATCGTTGATGCAAGGACAAGTACACATTTATACATAGTACTTTAGTCGCCAATGTTGTTTACACAGAGCAAAAGTGTCCATATGGCTCCACGTTATAGTACTAACACGTTCACTTCAGTAGCGCTGCGGCTATTTGCCAGTCTGCCCAGTCAGTCTCCCTAATGCAGTGTGTGTGCTCTGGGGCACTTTGTTACCATTGACTGGGGGAGTAATGATGCATGCTAGCTGATCACTCCACTAGCTTCTGTCTTTAGCTCTCCTCCGGGTCGCTATCACCTCACAAAGATGCCATTTCAACCAGACCATAATCCCCAAAGCAGGAAAAAGCCACTTTAATTGAGTATTGATCAGACAGAGAAGTCAGAGAAGTATTCAGGTGTGCTGCTATGGAAAGGCATTCATCATAAGCCAAAGGTAATTCAAGCACGGTTTGAAGATACTGCAGGTGCGGAGAACAGTTCAGTGCATCGAGGGCTGTTTATGCTGGAAAAAAAAAAGTTCTACAATTTCCAAGTCACTTTCACTCAAGATTCATTCAGGTTGTGTGGTGGTTTTGTTAGTATCTGTTTTCAATTTTTTAAAATAATTTTTTCACTAATGTTTTGTCTTCCTGTCTGTAATAGTTGCATTTCAAATCTACAGTCATGGTTTTGGACTCAGATACATCCTGTTTCTTGGTTGTAGATCTCTCCTTAAAGGGCCCATATCGCGCTATTTTTCTGATTTATGTTATAATGTTGTTTCCTCATCACAAACAGACCTGGAGTTGTGTTTTGTTTCATTCACACATGTTTAACACACAAACCCTTCATATTTAGGCTGAGTTCTTCTCTCAAATGGAAAACTCTCTGTTCCACCTTGTGATGTCATGTGGTAATACAGGAAGTGCTCCACTGTGTTTTTAAACTCCACACACCTTCACTAGAATCATTTGGATCATTTCAGTCGTGGAATTGCCAATCTCTACTGAACAAAAGGTAAAATGTAGCTGTTAACTTAAAAACTACCGCTTCATGACATCACAAGATGGAACAGAGCATTTTGAGCTTTGAAGATGTAGACAGACTAATAATAATGGATTACTCAAACATATTTGAATGAAACAAAACACAACTCCAGATATGTTTCTGAGGAGGTAACAACATTCTAACATGACAAACAAAGAGTCGATTTTTTTGTAATATTGGACCTTTAAATGTGATACCTGCATTAAACTTATCTATCTCCATAGGGACACTCTGGCCTCCAGGATAGGTTACTAGTCAGATCTGTGCAGAGGTGACCTTGCTTATAGTAAGAATGCATGTTCTTCAAGGTATTTTTTTCTTTTAGGAACAAAACACCTGTGAAATATTCCAGAATCTCCATCTCCTCTCCCCACCAAAAAGTTACATAGTGTGCGCTTAGACTGTATATGGTCATAGGTACCTGCCAGCTGCCACATTCCAAATAGGAAGTGAGCATGGGTGCACTTCCGGCTCCAGTGACTCTGGCTCCAATTCACTTTCTACTGAAAAACTGTCGCCCCTCTTTCCATAACTACTGCTGTCAGACTCGTCATTTTGGTCTTAAAATGTTCATATTAACTCACTCTACATGATCCTCATTTTTATTTTGCTATTGTGTCTGTAAATCAAGATATGAACAGTAATAACAGACAAATCAGGTGCCTTCTTTCCATGAGGTCGCTCCTGCTAGCGTTAGCAACAGGTTTGATTGACAGCGTTGCTAAGCGCCCGCTCCATGTTAAACCAGCGGTGCAGATGGGAAGGGGTGTTACCTTCAACAGCCAACACTCCGCATTGGCTCTTTGGTTGCTATGATACTCCTGGTCAGAATTCCAAATATACCACTCGGCTCCAAATTCACCCCGTAACTCGATGAGCTTCATTTGACTGGAGCCGAACGCTAGGGGTGACGTCACACTCCTTTAGTTCATTTCTTTCTACAGTCTATGTATGTGTATGAGTACGAGTAAAGTTTCAAGTATTAAAGTTGGTAGTATTACAGTGTAAAAGGAAACGTTTATTTTGATTTTTCATTTTTACATTTATATCTCGTTGTAAAGTGTCCTCTTATAAGAAAAAAGAAGAATAACATTGCTTAAAGTCCTTGAACTCCTTGAACAATGTAACATTTTGACAGCAGCTGATTAAAACACTAAAACCTGTTGGTGTTATGGCTCTCTTATATGCCCGTGCCTGTACCTCTATAAAGACTCTCTCTTTACTACCTGCTGCTGACTGCTAGAGTTTTACTGTTGATTGGTTTGGATATAAAGTCTGCTCTTATTGCGTTTAACTTGCTTTGCTAAAACAACAGACATCTCCTAGACACACTTTTGTTTGAGTCAGCGTGAAGGCGACAGTGTTTATGATGACTTTATGACCAGGGTAAACACGTTCATATTGTATTCATAATAACAATAAAATGCACCAATAGTAGTTCTTGAGTCTGCTAAATAAAAAGCTATGTCTAATTAGTTTATAGAATGGTTAAGTCGTGCATTGAGCCAGAATAATTCATTCATTTATACAGTGTAAATGTGAATTACAGTCCACAGTGGAGACCAATGATATATGAGGAGTTAAAGATGCTATAAGTAACTTTTCATCGCCTGCTTGTCTCTATAGAGATGTTATTACTTTGTCTGGAATGTTCCACAGTATGGCATTAAAGGTCCTATATTACGCAAAATTGACACTTGCAAGCTTTTAGCCATGTTACAATGTTGTTACTTCTTCAGAAACATACCTGGAGTTGTGTTTTGTTTCATTCACACATGTTTCCGTAACCCTTTATTTTCAGTCTGTCTCCGTCTCCATGACATCACAAGGTGGAACAGAGTGTTTTCTGTTTGAGAGAAGAACTCAACGTAAATATGCAGGGTTTGTGTGTTAAACATGTGTGAATGAAACAAAACACAACTCCAGGTCTGTTTGTGATGAGGAAACAACATTATAACGTGGATCAGAAAATACCGTAATATAGGCCCTTTAATTGTATTTGTCTTCATGGAGACAAGGTGATGCAACCAGACCAAGTTACAAGTCAGATCAGTGAAGAAGTGAGGATGCCTGTTGTTGAAGGTATTTTTGAGCTATAATATAATTTTTAATCAAATAAATGCAAAACAGTTAGAACATTCCAGGGAAAGCAAAATCATCTTTGCTGGCACACTCCGTATTAGAAAAGTTACATAATACAACTTTAATATTGTGAGAGGGTTCAAATAGAATCACCAGTATAGGCCTGCTAAACATACACAAATAAATATAACACTTGTTCAAATGCACGGTACATCTTTTGAGATTGTTGTCCTCTGAGTTCAACACTGTTCCATCCGGTGACGTGAAAGGCCAAAGGTTCACAAGTTTCTGCTTTTGTCTGCGCAAAACACCTGACTCCAATGAACTCTGCTGCGCCCTGCTGCACCGTTTCTCTTCTAAACAGTTATGATGAAGTGTGCTTAAGAGGTTAGTTTAAGAGAGTACATTTGTACAAAAGAAAATGAACTTTTGAGTGTTTTGAGAGGTTCTGGTTGCGGAGATATTTGTTCAGTGAATGTGAATATACACGCTTTGATCAAAACGCCTGCTTTTCGTGTCCTGTCTTTGGAAAAAGTTTAATGAATGAATAAACTACTAAACATTTGAAAACTATTTGTCCTTCAGATGTAGTTTAGTTACCCAGAAAAATGTGTATCGATACCAAAGAAAACACATTTTTCTGAATAGTTTTAGAGAGGTCTTGATCCATAAATACTCACAAACTATACTATTATCAAAAAATGGTCTTTTATATTTTCTTTGTGGTATCGAAATCAGGTTTAAAATCACGACAGCACTATTTGTGACCGATACTTGTACATTTAATCACTGTCAATTTTTACGCCTGTATGATTTCATCTGTCAGCTTGACACTAATACTATTTAGCATTGCAGCATCAGAGGACCACAGCAGGAGCAGCCATTACACACACGTAACTGTCACATAAGCTAACGTTCATGACATGATTTTGTATGTTGCTAAGGAGTTTCTCTGTGTTTGTTGAGACAGAGGACAGACGGCTCGCGCAGCTGCCGACTGAGATCCTGATTAGTTTGTCTCTCCAGGACTGAACCGTGGCAGGCTCCTCTGTGTGATAAAGACGACTGCACAGAGATGACTATAAACATTAACGTCACAGAATTTACTTAGGCTCTCAGTATCGTAGAGATGGTAATATAGGCTCAACGGCTACTAACTCATTTGCATTTGCATGAGTAAGCTATTTGTGCAAGTAAAGCGCTTAGGAGGTTGGCAGTTCAATCACAACTAGTACTATGTTTTGTAGTGTCCTAAGGCAAGACAGGGGCACATTGGATTTTTTTTCCCAAGATCTGTTTGAAGTTTGTTAACCACTTGAAAATGGGCTTTTACTATAGACATTTAAATATTCTTCTATCCTTGCTCCACGTGAAACTGTTTAGCCAAAAAATAGACTAAATGAAAGCTTGTTTTTTATGTTTTTATTGCATTGACAAACTCGGATAAACGTGTCCTTACTCTGAGTGGGCTTGCATCTCCACAAACCTGACTCTCATTTGGCCTGAAATGTTCCTTTGACTAAACTCTTCCACAGTATGGCATAAAACACATCTATCTCCACGTTCCGAAGTATGGTTTTAACGTTCTATTTCCACAGAATCATGCAGCTGACGCGCCACCTCGAGAAAGTTACACAGTGCTGCTTTAAACATACCCAACTTTTTTTTATTGTAAATTTTGTCATTCCCCCATAACAAAAGCACTTCATGATAAAATCAGAGAGCTGCTCACTATATGTTATTTTAGGAAATGCCCAAGTCCAAACTTTAAAAAGCTACATCAACACATTACAGGAACTTTTAAGGGAGTCTTGTATGTTATGTTCATATTCAGGTGTCTCTATACGATAATAGAGGTAGGTCTATTAGGGCCGTTTAGCCATAGCTTTATGTGTCTATCCATTCAACAGTAACACATTAAAGGGAGGTATAAGGGCTTTAGTGTGTAGCATAAGGCGTTTCTGAACTGCTGTTTGGGAAATGGGAATGTCTCCGCAGAGGGCTAAACAACTGTTATCAGAGGCCATAACACCCTCTGTGCGCCGATTGGAAAAAAACGCTATTTCCTGTAGATGTCTTCACTGTCCATTGAGGAGGATCCAAGCGTTTATGGATGAAGCCAACTTTTATAAACCACTTCTGACTCGGTTTTATGGCCCGTCTCAGGAGCATTCTCTGGATATTGCTTCCGCTTCTATGTTTGGGTTAATATGGAAAAAGTGCTAACTATGAACAGAAGAAGGGGATAAAGGCACAGATGGATAATTGTAAAAAAAAGGGAAAAAAAGGAGGGGAAGTGGAAAAAGTACTTCAAAACAAGAATTATTCAGTTACATTTGCACCTTACCTGAACTTTTATTACTCTGCACACTCCATAATATGTAACTTCTTAGCCCCAAAATCAACTAAAACAAAAGCATGTTGTTGTTTTTTTAGATTTTGGTTGTGCTTATTACAATGAAAAACACGCATCCTCTGAGCGGGCACCACAAACCTCTACAAACCTGACTCTTATTTGGTCTGGAGGAGGGTCTACCAGCTTGTTTCCATACAAATGTTCCTTTGGCTTTAATCCTCCACAGTATGGCATTAATCTATTTATGTGAAGAATGTTGCAAAGTATGGTTTTAACCTTCTATTTCCATGGAAACAGGCAGGTGACGTGCCACCACCTTTAAGTAGCGTCCACCAACCACTGCTTTGTTTGGCAGAGGCAAGTTACACATACTGTAGTTCAAGTAAATAATAGGTCACGTCTATCCAGGCGTTCAGGGTACGTGTTATTCTCAAAATGCATTTTTATGTATTATATTTTAATACATTTTACATATAAATACAAAATTTCAAACCTAAAGCGATTCACTGTGAATCCAAGTCAAATAAGCATGTATCTATTATGAAAAAAGGGGCAATTTTGTTGTTAACCTGGTTATCCTAAGATATTGTTCCAAATTAACTTAAAATCGATTCCACAGCATAACAACTGTATAAGAACCATTTGTCCCCGGTGCTCTGAGACTGGGCTGGAGCAGTTATCTTGGTGTGTCGCTGTAGAGTAACTGTCCTTTGTGTTTCCTGAAGCCCCCTCTCCTCCCGCTCCTCTTTATCTGAGCTTCAGCCTTAGCCCTGTGCCTTATCAGGTCAGCTCTGTCTGCTCATATCACACTGTTGCATCAGCCCCTTCTCCCACAGACAGGTAGAGAAAGAAGACACTACAAAAGAAGCAGGGATAAATCGCCTGCCTTTTGTTATTATAATACGCCGAGGTGGAGATGGAGAGGTAGCTGCTAAAAATAAAGCCGCATTAGCAAAGATTGATCGTTATTTTGACTCTGGTGTCAGCAAAACAATGTGGCAAAAGTGATAAAAATAAGCTAGGGTTATCAAAGACGATGTCAAAAAAGTTGGAGAGTTTTCTTTTTGTTGAAAAATAATGAGTTAGAAGTTAAATTTATGCGACAAGCTTGCATGTGATGACAGCTGTTTAGTGAGCACTTAAGGCTGAAGAGAGCCCATCGCCCTATATTCAGATCTAGAAGCATGACCAGACTATGTTAAACCTTGGGATATTGTGTACTCAAACCAAGGCTGTTCCACTGAAAGAAATTACACAAAATAAATAAATACTATAACTGTAAGGGTCAGAACACCACATTGCACATCTGCAGCCTGACACCGTCTCAGGTCCTTGTAAACTGATAGGCCCCCCTCGTCCCTATTCACTGTCCCGTGGGCTCGTTTCTGGCTCTCAATAGCCGCCTTAATCCAGCATTTGTTTTTGTTGTCCTCCTTCCCAATTATTTTAGCTTTTTCCCAGTCCACAATGTGTCTCTCTCTCTCTCTCCTGCAGTGATCTGTGATGGCAGATTTGAGGTTTTCTTGTTTTGCTTTCCTTTGTGTAGTTCTTGTACTCGCCCCCATTGTTTCCTTTTCACATTCTGCTTTGTGTTGTTTTTTGCACATGCTCAAAGCTTCCTGTTTCGTCTTTGTTGTAAGCAACACGCTGATCTGTTGAAAAGAACATTTATTTGAGAAGGACCAAGTTTACCTCTGACAAAACTGCACTCAAACCAGGACCAGACCAAGAAAACCAAGAAGTGTTAACACATTTAGACTATTTGTGGCGATGTGTGTGGTGCTCATATCACTTCAAAATAAACATTCATTAAGAAATATATTGAAGGGGTATGTTAAGTCAGCAAAATAAAATCCAAAATGTTCACGTATTATGCTTCAGGTACTATTGAACTAACATAAAGATTATAATTTCACTTGTTTACAGTGAATCACAATATTGATTTAAAACAGCTTAGCAGAACCGGGACAATTGACTTCTGCAGAACTGATAAGCCACGCCTCTTTATTCTGGCATTTCATCGTAGCAAACAGCAGATTGTGAATTCTGCATTTTTATTTTTGAAAAGTGGCTTTGTGATATTTTAAAACCCTACATGTATCAGTCTTTATATTTCAAGAACTTTCATCTAAGTACAAGGACGTGGGCAGGGATAGGAGGAAGGTGATTTAAGTTTTGCAATGTCCTTTAACATCTCCATACAATATCCCAGTTTGTCTTACTGTAAAGTAGTATTTCTACCGTAATCCCCCCCCAACACTCCTTTCTTACTTCTTTTACCGGTTCACCAAACCTTCCTGTACCACAGCTCCAGCAGCGTCGCGTTCATCTCGTGTAAACACTGCCTTCCTGTTGACATTTGTTTTCCCTGCGGAGACACTGGACTCGCCTCGCCTTTAAGAACAAATGGCAGAGAGCGGGACGCCAGCGAGCGAACCAAGGTCCTCTGTGCCCCCGCGGGTGCTCAGCGATCGCCCATGATAAACGAGCAGACATGCACCCAGCCTCATTTGGCCCAAGCTGCATCAGGTGATAAAAGCCAGGAGAGAGAGTGGGCTTCTAGCTGCAAGGACAAGGCTCACAAGTACTTTATATTCAGGACAGGCAGCATCGCCTCAGAGCGGAGCTGGAGATGAGCGAGAGCATGTGTGTGTGTGTGTGTGTG
>JACM01031089.1:0-12789 GCA_000787095.1 Periophthalmodon schlosseri
AAAAAAAAAAAAAAGTACGTGAAATTGCTGTGGCCACTGGAGAGAGCACACGCACTTTTTTGACGTTTTTACAAGAAAGCTGCAAATTTCCCTAGATAATGAGGATTCAGCTCTTTTAGCTTTTAGATTTTAACCCAAACGAGAGAGTCATGTTTGGCTTATTCTGCTTTCTGATTGGATAACTGTCTCGAGAACCAAAACACCGCATTGAAATTTGCCACATCACAATGTATGAAGCCCTTGCGAGTGACTGCGCATATTGATGCTTTCAAAGTGCCAGAGTTTTATTTAGTTTTTTCCCTCAGCAACCCTTAGATTCAAAGGCATGTGATGTATACACTAAACTGCCACATACACCTGAACTAATTTCATATTAAAAGACACATTTCGGGACTTTTCTGTTGGGTTGACAAATGATCTTCTTCTTATTGTTACTGGGATACTCCCAAAAAAATGTAAATTATTTCTTTGTCAATGCCGCCCACCCTCACCCCGATTCCAAATCATTTACCACGGTGCAGATCCTGTTCTTGACGGCCTCCTCTGGGCGTGTGGCGTGGACCCAACGGAGTAGACAGGGGGAACCAGGGAGCAGACAGGGGCAGGCAGGAGCAGTGTTGGGCTCTTATCAGTGAGCACCTGTCGGGTCGATGCGTCTCATTGTGTTGGAGGAGCCTGGAGAGTGGATCAATGGTTTACTGTGTACGGGCCACCACACAATGTAACCTCCGCTGTCCTTCACACTTCACACCGGTCTGTGACCAATGAGTTTATTACACGTTATCTGCAGTAGTGCTCGTTCAATTGAATTCATTCATTGTTCATTCATAGCTCATTCGAGGGGCTGACAAGGACATTATATAACAGTTTATAACAGCAAAGCACCAAGCACCAGCAAAGCAAAGTAACATTTTTTAGAGGCGCTGTACCTGACTTTTACTGTCTTATAAAAGTGAAAACAGAACTAGTTCAATGTAAATGGTTTGCAGTGGTCCAAAGTTATTCCTCACATCGCATTATTCACTGCAATTAGATTATAAGCGCTTTTCACAACTTCCGAAGGCCAGAGCAGAGTTTTGAAGGATACAGGTAACGGTTTGAGAGGGGTGTTAAAGAGGCAGTTTTTGTTAGGAAAGACAATCCATCTCTGAACAGGAATGGGGGCCTTACACATCATTTATCCCCTATTTATAACTCCATCTTCAGACCTTAATCAAAACAAGGGAAATAGTGATAGTGATAGTGATAATAGGTGTGAGAGCACCCATTAAGGGCCTGAATGTTTATGCAAAATGTGACACAGGCACAGTTCACACTTAGCTAGACTTATTGAACTACACTAGCAAACAGAAACTGTATACAAATAGGTGTTTTAGTTTCAGCGTAGTTAGCTCTTCCCTTCGGATAATAGCAATGTCCACCAGTGATCTGACCGGAACTGAAGAAGCCGCTTGTGTGTCCTCACTCTAAAACTTTTGTCCAATTGAGAGAATTGGATTTTTCTTTGGCTATAGATCATACCTGGATGACTGAGGGATTACACAGAAAAGTCAGGGTACTGCTAACGACTAGCATACTAACAGTGCACTAGCTTTATTTCCTGACTCACAGACAATTAAAAAGTGTTATTAGATTAGATTATATTAAATAAAGGCAGTACACAGTGGTTGCATTTTGACCCTAAAAGCTGCTTTTACAATATAGCTGTACTCGGGGCAAAACAAATTTTACTTATATGGCAAAATTAATTGTCGTTTTTGGGAAAGAGGGTCACATAATGGACATTTAGGCCTACTACGAACTGTGTAATCAGAATAAGTTTTATTGCCGTTGTTAGTAATTGTATTCACTATCTATCCTCCCGTCAGTTTTTCCCAGTTATGGCTACAGAAATATTGACTCTGTAAAGTGAATGAATGACGCATTTTCTGGAATTGAATTAAATGTCCAAGTGTCCATAATATATTGGATGAATAAATAATGATTAGTATTCTTATTGTTTTGTTAACTTTGTATGTTTGTTTAAAATAGAAAATGATTTACTGTCTGAAATATAGCTCTGCATATAAAAGCTAAGCATTTCTGAGATGCCGATTTTGTTTAGAGTCAAATGAAAATAGGCTTGGAAGAGGATCAAAGCTACGAAGTAAAGTAAAGACTCGTTTTAATTTCTAAATACATTATACATGATCTCAAAGTATTGGGGATCTCGTAGCCTGAAAGTTGTTTTTTCAAAATCAGTGCAGTTCTGAAATACATGGAATTCTTGTATTAATTTATTAAGTCAGATTTCGGTCTTCTCTCAAATCTTAAATGCTCCTAAAATGTGAACAGTGAATCCTGCTATCTAAACATAAACTGCCAATCAAATACAAATGCTTATCTTAAAAATGTCTGTGTAATCCCTCAGTCGTCCAGATATGATCCATAGTACAAGAAAAATTCAATTCTGTTAACTGGACAAAAAGTTTCAAAGACGTTTCGCTGCTCATCCAAGCGGCTTTTTCAGTTCTTCAGTTCTTATCAGAAAAAAAAAAAAATCAGGAAAGATAAGTCTCCCCAAATCGTGCAGCCCTAGTTCTGATTATATTTTTTTGTATTTTGCCTTTGTCCAGTATTTCCATTGGAATCAGTTATGTCCTGGCAGGAAGTGAAGCGTACGCATCTCTCCTCAATATCAAGTAAGTGGTCCACACACAGCACTAGTAACATCAGGATGCGTTGTGTTATTAAGGAAACATATTACATTGCTCCGGTGTAAATTCCCAAATGATTAGTGTTAATTTTGGTGAGTAATATATTTTGTTATATTATGCAAAATTGACTTTTTTGAGCTTTGTTATAATGTCCCCTCATCAAACGTATACCTGGGGTTGTATTCTGTTTCGTTCACGCTTGGTTCATTAATCCAAAGTCGTCTTCTCTGAGCACTCAAAAATGCTCAGTTTGCATTTTGCCAGTTTTGTTGTGTCATAGGCAAAAATCCAGACTTTTCCTACACAGTTTTTAAGACCATAAGCCATCAACTCTATTCTATGGTCAAAAGGGATAAGGAGATAAGGACTTCAACTGTTTATTTTCCAAATGTTAATTCTCCTCGCTGACAGCAGAGGGAGCTGCAGCGCCTAAATGCCTCATTGGAAACGGAGGTGTAATTTATAAAATATATTTTCCATATTTAAGTTTACATTTTAAGTTTAAAAGGGAATGAATGCATCTGTAAGATTTTTTTGTTGTCAAAATAATAAATAAAAAAAAATAATAATACATGAAAATAAGAAACAATTGGAAACAAGCCAATTTGAATGCAATTCTTTTCAATCAAACCAGACCATATACAAACTCAACATTCCAGGAACAATTTGTGGTAGAATGTCCATGAGCATTGCATTTTAATTATAATTACATATGATATTCGAGTAATTAGCATGACATTTCACTAACTAATACACAAAATATGTTTACAAAAAAAGATAAAATTATTTGGTTATATTTACTGGTCTTTTTTTTTTTTTGTTTTTTTTTGTTTTTTGTTTTGGGAACTGAAGTATTTAGTGCTTTATGTTTTGTGCCAGGCACATCTACATAATCCCAGTGTTCACGTGGATCCTGAGTCTGTCCATTCTCCTGGCCCATAGAGTCATCCAGCCAATCACATCTGTGCTCACTCTGCTAAAGGGGCTGCTCCTCATTGTTACGGTATGACCTTTTCTGCTTAGTTTATGCATATGTTTTTGCAGAGGTGAGAGTAAAGTCATTTCCAAATATTACTCAAGGAGGAGTATAAAGTAGTTACTCAAGAGTATAAAAGTATATGGGAAAAGTACTTCTCAAGAAAGAGTAACTTGGACATCTGGACATAGCATCTACATCTGGTTTACAATTGGATGTTAATGTAAATGGAAGGACAAAACATTAAATAATAAACTGGTATTCAAAAGTTATACAACAAAAAATGAGGAAAAAAAATCGAGCACTGCAAGAAACATAAAGCTTTTGTCACTTGCTCACAGTGGGCAGATTAACCAAAATCTACTCAAGTAAGGGTACAGTTAAAGTATAAAATATATTACCCATCAGGAATAAAAGTATGAAAAAGTTATACATTTAACTGAGTTCTACCCGCCTCAGATTTTTTGTGGCAATAGTACCTATGGTAAAGAGTGCATTACTGGAGAATAGTGTTTTGACATTTCTTTGCAGGTGGCGGTGACGTTTGCGGTGGGCTCGGAGGTGGGTCTCCATAGCAACAGTGACTTCTCTCAGATGGGACGGCCCTTCCTCATGGGCACTGTGGCTCTGGGTGAGGGCTCAGTCTCACAGCTTTTACATTTTTCTATTCAATTCCAAAACTTTTGACTCCGTGGGTCAAAATATTTTACTGGACAGGCTTTTTCAGACAGGTGCAGAACCTTCAAGCTATGTAGTGCTGGGCGCGTACAATCAATTAATCTCAGAACCTTTACCTCTCCATAAAGGTCCACACCAGGGATCCTATTCATTATAATAATTAATCTATATTAACAATATCACACATGCTATAAAACAATCTCATGTGCATCTATACACTCATGACACTCTATGCAGTCTTAACACTGGTTTGTTCCTGCTGCAAAACAGCTTAACTTTACTCCAACATGAACTTCCTGAACTCCACGTATCACTGAACACAAATATATGATATATTTGAATCAAATTGTGGATCAATTTTGAGCATCTGGAAAAGCGCCATACAAATTGTCTTTTTGGGAAAGTCTGTTCTCTGCATTTGCCCCATCCTCCTGTGATAAAGTGTCAGGCAGTTGTAGCAGGTAAGGCTTAGTTTGCACTAGCAATCATTGTTTTTCTAATTATTACTTGGTTTAGTGGGTTATTAGTACCTGTGGTAAATATTTATCATAGTTTTACGCCAGGCTCAGACTGCTCGCGGTGCAACTCCTGGCCGGTGACTGCAAGTATTCCGTATAATTGAAAGTGGCAAGAGGAGCTCAGACCACACGCTGTGTAGTCCAGTGGTGCCGGTGGAGGTGCCGCGGCGCTCTGGATTCATTCTGTTTGGAGTCTTTTCCTTTAATAAATAAATAGTTATCTCGTGAACCGTGGTTTTGCACGTGCAGCTTCAAAGGTTGTGACCCCAACAGCGCTGCAGAGGTCTGAGTGTGAGTGTCACACTGCTGGTATTAAACTAATGTTTACTTTTTTCATGTAACCAATTTATATGCTTTCTGTTGACAGGAGGGATCGTGAACGTGATGCCGATGCTCTTCTCTCAGATCTCACACAGCAAGACCCAGGTAAAAGTATCTTTTTGTCATTCAGTGCTTGTTTCCATGGAAATGTTGCTCCTTTGGCTATAATCTTCCACAGTTTGGCATAAAACCTGTCTATCTCCATGGACCTCCCACCTGCAGAAAGTTACATATTTTTGCTTTAAATACAAACTTGCATTTTTACCCCTGTAATTTGTGCCGTATATTGCGTTTCCATATTGCATGTTGCCAGCAGAGGGCACAATTTCCGGTCCTCTCCAAGCATTGCGTTTACTTCTATTTTTGTGGCTTGTCATACATCACTTATTTATTTGGGGTATTGCCATAGCAGTGTTCTTAGTCCAGAAAATGTAATGATTTATTTATTCACGTCAGTTCATGACTCTTCAGTCAAAAACAATGCGGTGACGTGTGTCTTTGAAATGCCTTCACAGATCCTGTGGTTTCGGAGAGCAGTGCTGGGAGGCCTGACCACGTGCACTCTGCTCAACATCCTCTGGTGAGTTGAACGCTAGTGTTTGAGTGGCAGAGCGGTAAAGCATTCCCCCACTGACCAGAAGGTTGGTGGTTTGATCCCTGCTCCCATTACTGTGTATTCTTGTTGTGTCCTTGGGCAGGAAACTTAAAGGCCCTGCACCTGATTTATTGATTTATTTATTTTTTCATTTGTATTGGAGCAAAATTTGTCTTGCCCCATTACAGATATACTGTTTAAGCAGCTCTTTACGGCAAAAATATGTTTGCTGTGTACTAGCTGCGTCTAATTCTGCATCTAAACCACTTTATTGTCCAAGAATCAGGAAGTGCGCTGTTAGCATGCTTATTATCGTTAGCATTACCTCGCTGGACTCTGAAAGTTGTGAAAAGCACTTATTAAATCATTGCCAATAAGCAAGGAATAAATTTGGACCCCTGCCAACCGTTGAACAAGTTTTTCACATTTTTTAAGTTGTAAAAATCAGGTACTTCTTGGTTCCTTGATGTAAAGTTCCCTATAGAGGTACAAAATTACTATATAAAAATTCGCCAAACCCATATTTTATACAATTTGATCCGTTTTAGTTGAACATAAAAATGAGCAAAATTACTAAATCAAGCAACAGATTGGTTGGAGGCAATTAAATTAAACTTTTGGCTCGGTTTCACTAATTTGTTTAAAAGTCCGATTACAAAACTTGGTTAATGACATGAACACAGATGGTACATGGGCTCCTCCACGCACTAGTTCTGTGAGGGTATAAGACAAATTAATTTTACCAAAGAAGAAATTTGTTCAGCCCAAGAAAATCTGCTCCGCTTCTGTTGTATAATTACTCTGTTTTCTTTTCATTTCCTTAATTTCAAAACGGCTTCTTAATGATGTCATTTACACCATTTATAGACTTATTACTGTTGGGATTGCAAGCAAACTGTGGAATCATAACTGTGGGCTATGTTTAAAAGACATAATGATCCCAAAATATTTTGAAGCCCTGCCTAATTGTTGTATTGGGCAATTTCATTCACCAGTTCACATTAATAGGAGCAAGCCATTGTGAATGTATAGAGAGAATTTGCAATAGTTTAATATATTTTGTTGCACATGGATAAAAGCCCCAAAATTCAAACAGACTTTTATTACCGTTTTTCAGCTAACAAATGTATATAAAACATTCATTTAATGGCAGTGCTTTCTTTTCACCTTTGTATCCTCCACGTTAATTAATACATTTTTCTTTCAGCTACAGACGCATAACATATTTATCCACCACGTTTCCCTTAACTTTTCTAATAATTTATTTTACCAGCTTATGCTTGATTTAAATAGAAAGACTGAATGTCCTGGATATTGTAAAATGTAGCGGAAGAGGCGCGTAAAATGGCCCCCAGCTACGGTCAGCTTATTTTAAAATATTTTACTGAAGTAGAAATACAAAGTAGTAAACTAAGTAATTAAGTAAAATGTATTTGGTGAACATATTACTCAGTATTACATTATGAATGAATTATTTATTTATTTATTTATTTATTTGGTTGGGGCATTGCGCGTTAATAAACAGACATGATTTAACATGAGCGTAAACACGCCGGATTATCCCAAAAAATAGAAAAAGGAAATCAGACCACAGACTTCAAGAAATGCAAATCAATATTGTCAAGCTTTTATTACTTATAGATATCAACACTTTTGCTCATTGAAAAATTGCATCCTTATTGTGAGCGGACTTGCATCTCCACAAATCTGACTCTTATTTGATCGGGAGGAGGGCCTCATGCTGCTTTTTTCCATGGAAATGTTGTTCCTTTGGCTATAAATGTCCACAGTATGACATAAAACCTACAGTATCTATCTCCATCGAGAGCGTTCCGAAGTATGGCAGGTGCAGGTGATAACTCCAGAAAGTTACACACTATTCCTTTATCAAAAAGGAGCAAGACTAAAACGGCTGGACTGCTGCTGCTTAAAAAATAATCTAACTTTTATTACAATATAACTGAATACTCCCCACCCGTGCTTGCCAGTAGAATCCCAATAAAGCATTACGCTCCCATATCAAGTCTACATCCCTGTGTCCGCTCCTCTTTGGGTCCATGTGTCCTGCTTGACGTCCCGATAACCAATCTCCCCCTCCTCCCCATTTTTCAGACCATAATTCTGATGGATCATTATCGCGGGGGGCATAACTCTGGTTCGGGCGCGGGTATAAAACAGAAATGCAGCGGCGTCGGGTGCATTGAAGCGCGGACACAACAAATGAACGAATAAATCTGTCCGGACCGAAAGGAAAGGGAGAGGGAGAGAGGGGGACGGGGGGGGGGAGAGGGAGAAAGAGAAAACAAGAAACTCTACTGCAGGTTTATGGATCTCAAATCAAGAGGGAACTTTTTATTTATACTCCCAGAATGCACTGAGTTGTGGAAGTGTGTATGGTTATCAATATATTCCTAAAGGCGCTGTACCTGATTTTTACTGTCTTAAAAACGTGAAAAACAGAACTAGTTCATTTTAAACAGTTTGCAGTGGTCCAAAGTTATTCCTCACTCATCTTATGCGGACGGGTATCAGTCTGGTGACCACTACCTCCGAGTCAGAACCAAACAAGTTCGTGCAATCAGATTTGTTTATTTCAGTGACGCATGTGAAACGAAGGAGCTCACTGGTCACTCATCATTTTGAACAAAATCTAATCTCTCTCCCCTCAGATTAACAGAGTTTAGTGCTTTGCTCATTGATTCTGCAGAAATCCAGAACATTTTTCAGTCCTGTGATATTGTTTTTTACTTTCTTTTCCCTCATAAGCAGCCATTTTTATTTTGATGCATGGGATTTTCATGCTGATTGGCTAATCCACCTGTCAATCACGCCCACTGTGAACTCGGGAAGATTCAGTGGTGACCAGACTCACATCGTTGTAAATGTAAAGTATTGGAGAAGTGTGTATTCTGGGATCCCAAGCAACAGATATGATGTAAACAAAGTGAAATGTGTATTTTAGGGTATCAAACTATAGCATAAGTAGATCATTATTTTACATTTGTTCATTGCAAAACTGAGGATTTCTTTGAATAATTTAGTGGGCATGGAGGATCCTGCAGGATAATACAGGATTGATTTTGTATAATATGTCCCCTTTTAATGTTTATACTACATCAAGACGATTATAAATCATTGGGTGGGTTGTCAGATCCTACATACAACCTAAAACAAATGGTTTGTTTCAATAACCAAATAAAAAAAACATTAAAGAAAATAAAATAAAAGAATAAAAATAAAACTGCAAGCAGTAACAAAGGGCCCTCACAACCCCTGCGACCGTGGAAGGGCACGCCACAGTGGGAGGGCTGCATATCAACCTTAGCTTGACATTTAATTCAATATTTCTGGTGTCGTGTTGGAGATAAATGTTTATGGCCCATTGTAATTATGCAGGGGACACTGCAGAGCCACACCCTGAGACATAAGACATAACAGCTTTTGATCCCAGATATGTCCTGATGATGCTGCCTCAATTTGGAGTCCGTCGGTTAAAAACTCTAGGACAAGTTCGATAAAGTACAAGTGCTAGATTATGGACATCTGTATGATTAGATTCAAAATGGCCGCCTTCACATCAGTGTTAGGGTGTGGTCCCCTTAGACTTTTTTGCTCACGTAAACCAAATTTTAGTGGATTATGACAAAGTGATTTTTTTGACTTCCCATTGAGTTTTTTGAGGCGTGGCCATGCAAATGTGGGTGTAGATTGGTGTGGTCTTCATTGGCTTTTTTGTTCAGAATCATATAAAGGTGTACCAAATTTAATTTGTCTATCACAAACACATTTTTTCCATCCTATTTTATCTTTGCAGGGGGCGCTGAAGAGACATTTTCAAAGATATAACTTTAATTCATACATCATTATGTCCAGGTCATTAAAATATAAAAACTCTACATTGGGTCCATTCGGATCTGGCAATTTTTACAAAATTTTTATACCTTGAAAATGGCCTCTTGCTATGACCACACCCTGAGACTTGCATTAATTCTTTTAACAACTTTTGAACCCAGATATATCCTGAGGATGCTGCCCCAATTTGAAGTCAGTCGGATAAAAACTCTAGCACAAGTTTAAGATGGCTAGATTTTGGATGACTCAAGTTTGAACCAATATGGCTTTTCTCTATCCCGAGATGCTTTATGTACCTCCTTAGTTTTGTGTTTGCAATTTAAAAATAGGCTTCGCCCCTCTTATCTCATAACGTATTTTAATTTTCCCGAGAGTGCCACTGAGTCGTCTTGCAGCGTAGGTTCTTGGCAACGTTACATAAATTGAATTTGAGTCGACCTCAAATTTTGTGGTGATATTAAAGAGTTTTTGTTTCTCTTAGGAGCAATTTCTTTGGTGGAAAGGAATGATAATAATCTTTTTTTTTTTCAATTTTTTACGCTCAAACGATAAAAGTTAAAATGATGTGACTTTGTCACATTGTTCACCATTTTGAAGAGCCTCTATGTAAATTCTTTCACAAGACAAAACAATTTTTTTTTTTTTTTGTGTGTGTGTGTGGGGGGGGGGGTTTTTTTCCAAAAATTGATAAAAAAATCAAAAATTGGTACAAATACATAGGGTTCTCGCATGAAACGAGTCGCTGAGTCGCCCTCCTCGCACATTTGTGCTCGGGCCCTAATAATAACATTATAAAATAATACAAATGAGGCAAACAGAAGTGTGTGCTGCCATCCCTGCTTTGGACTTTACTATTACTTTAGTTTACTCAGGTTAAATTCAAAATTATTGTGCTATGTCTGCAAAGTGGCCACTAGATGACACTATAAACAACCAAACCCAATGAAATCAACAGGGTAAAATACAATTAAATCTTTTCATGTATTACAGAACAGTGCAGCTAACTAAAAAAGTTATAATATCTTTTTTTGGTTTAATGTTGAGTTGAATTGAATTTTTTAAAGCTAACTGGTCCCTGTAAAATGTGTCTACACATATTAATATCAAAGTGTAAAAATGTAAAATTCTCAAAGATGTGAAAGTGTAAATGACTATATTAGATAAACCCCCGTCCCTACCTGCTCTTATCAGTTAGAATGCTGTTGTGTTGTGTTTGCAGGTGCTGGGCAGTACTGGAGATCGTCCCTCAGACCACAGTCCAGAGCTCAGAGCTGGGCCAGTCCACTCCAGAGCCCTCCCCTCTGCTCCTCGCAAACGTCTCCCTGGAACAGTCAGTACTAAACCTTCTGTGTTATTTTTGTCTTTCAAATAGTAGTCAACGTTGTTACCTGGTTGACCTTGCTAACACTGTTATTCTTAACAATGTGCCTGACTGGATGAAAGGATTTGACCCTGCTTTTGTATTAGCTGATATACAAAAAATATTTTGTACTGTAAAATGCATAGGTTATATATGACAGTTTATTTCTTATTTAGCTGCTTTTACCATACAATTTAGCTTGACTAGAATAAATTAAAATTAGGTACAAGCTTCACAACAACTGAATTTAATTTCACTTAAATCTCCAAAACACATATATATATATTTTTAGAAGTTTAAAGTTGAGTTCACTGTGCTATTTTCCCACAGCCACTGCACTGCAACAGCACCCTCTAAAGGACAACCAGCTGAATAATCTTTTGTGATCTGTGGTTGTGTTGTAGGTCAGAAAAAGATGGGGAGATTGCTACTATTCCTCTCACAAAGGTATGACAGAATCATACTTTGTTTCTATCTATATATCTATCTTTCTCTTTCTTTCCTTCTATCTTTCTATCTATCATTATTTAGTTTAAATAAATATTTTTGTGTGTATATATTACAAAATTATAAAAATCTGTTCATTTGTTACACATGGGTTAGAGCATCATAATCTGAAATAAAATAAAGTAATTAGTCACTTTGCCGCTTGTAAAAAAAAAAAAGTACAGAATTAAAAAGAAAAAAAAATGTGAGGCATTTTTTAAAAATAAACAATCCTTACATACTGAAGGATGTTGATGACTTCTGTCTTCCAATAAAAAAAATAAAAAAAATTAAGTACCAGTTGAATCTTGCTGTCTTTTAATACTCAGACCTGTGTTCATCCTCCATCACTTTCTCCATGTGTCCTGTGTGTCCCCCTCCTCTCCTCTCATTGTTGGGTGCAGATCATCGAGGAGCGCTACAGCGTCTTCTCGTGGGTGGCAGTTCTCATCCAGGTCTTCATCTCCATCAGTGTGACCGTGTCCTTCCTGGTCATGGGCTCTGCTCTTAAACACACAGGTAAGTCTACTCTACAGGTCTACTCTGCAGGTCTACTCTAGAGGTCTACTCTAGAGGTCTACTCTAGAGGTCTACTCTAGAGGTCTACTCTACTGGTCTACTCTACAGGTCTATTCTACAGGTCTACTCTAGAGGTCTACTCTACTGGTCTACTCTACAGGTCTATTCTACAGGTCTACTCTAGAGGTCTACTCTACTGGTCTACTCTACAGGTCTATTCTACAGGTCTACTCTAGAGGTCTACTCTAGAGGTCTACTCTAGAGGTCTACTCTAGAGGTCTACTCTAGAGGTCTACTCTAGAGGTCTACTCTACAGGTCTACTCTACAAGTCTATTCTAGAGGTCTACTCTAGAGGTCCACTCTACAAGTTTACTCCACAGGTCTACTCTACAAGTCTACAGGTCTACTCTAGAGGTCTACTTTAGAGGTCTACTCTAGAGGTCTACTCTAGAGGTCTACTCTACAGGTCTACTCTACAGGTCTACTCTACAAGTCTACTCTACAAGTCTACAGGTCTACTCTAGAGGTCTACTCTACTGGTCCACTCTACAGGTCTACTCTACAGGTCTACTCTACAAGTCGACTCTACAAGTCTACAGGTCTAATCTAGAGGTCTACTCTAGAGGTCTACTCTGGAGGTCTACTCTAGAGGTCTACTCTACAGGTCTACTCTACAAGTCGACTCTACAAGTCTACAGGTCTAATCTAGAGGTCTACTCTAGAGGTCTACTCTACAGGTCTACTCTACAGTTCTACTCTGCAAGTCTACTCTACAGGTCTATTCTAC
>KN484475.1:6149-32333 GCA_000787095.1 Periophthalmodon schlosseri
CCCGGCCGCCGCGGGACGTGCTCAGACTCGGAGAGCGGATGCAGTTCAAGTCCGCCGAGAAACTATTCCTCGTCCACTTCTTCGACAGCAGACGCAGCTGGTGAGGCCCTGCTCCTCTTTAGATACGAGTCATATGCAGTATTTGTAATATCCATTTCACAAGGAACAGGTTTATTTCCTATAGACTACCAGCTAAAAGTGTTTGTTAGGACAGTGGGAACTACAGTTTTTTTTTTTTTTTAAGTAGCCGTACCTGATTTTTACGGTCTTAAAAATGTGAAAAACAACAGTTTCATTTGACACTGTTGGCTGTGGTCAACTCATTTTGACCTTAAGAGCTGCTTTTAAAATATATCTTTACTGGGGCAAAAAAGATTTTACTTCAAAAAAATCAGGTATAGCCTCTTTTTAAATGGATGTGCAGCAATGTCAGTACATAAAGGCTGGTTACACAGAACTCTTGCTGTCACATCTGTTACATGCATCTTCTCTCTTTAGGCAATGGCTTCCTAGATCTAAGATGGCGCCCTTCGGCATCCAGCCATCTCTGGACCGCTTGAAGCTGGTGGAGTCGTGCTCTTCGTTCCACAGGAAGGCCGTGCGGCTCGCCTTCAACCGCGCCATGGACCACCTGAGCCGTGTGTGTGGCAATCCCAAACAGAGCAACAAATAAACCAGCTCTCATAGACTGAAACACCCCTTCCCCTACCCTTAACAATACCCATAGCTTTCTTTTCATCTTCCTTCAGTAATATTCTTTTTATTTTTTTACACAATCGCCGCCAACACGCACAAACACTCACCCGTCATGTTTACCATTTACCTGTCAACTGGAGCTGGCTTGTTTTTTTTCCATTTTGTGTATCTTTGTTGTTCTATCCACACCACCTCCTTTTCAAACACTGTAGCTTCTCAACGCATATCCCTGTTTTGTCTCAAGAGCTATGCAACGACTCGGTTAGCGGGTGAAAAAAAACGTGAACCATCCATCGTGAGCTTTGATTCGAGCGACTGAAATCTGTTGAATGTGTCAGTTTTTGAGTCTGACCTCCTCCAACGTGCTGCAAAAGACTGCTGCAACAATCCCACTGCCCATCTTCGTCCAAGCAGCAGCATCCTGTACATACTCCAGGCACCCCGACACTAATTTATTCCTCTTAAGTTTGCGTTTTTATATTTTAGTTTTTTGGTGGTTCATTGTATGTTTTGATACATTGAACGGGACAAGTGGCTGCTTACGTTGGTGCTATCTCTGCGAAGAGACAAACTAAAGCCTCGTGTACACCAGGCGTTACGGTACGGTTCAGTCCCAGGTGGTAGTATGGTATAGGCAGACATCACTGTGAGAGAGATGAAATAATCATATCAGATTCGTGTTTCTGTATTTTTAACACATTTAAAAAAAGTGGTGAGTTGTTTTATGGTTGTACAATTTATTTTATATGCGCTGTATGGACCCTTCTGCTGCAATAAATTGTACAGGAAACAGTTGAGCGACTAAGAAAGTTGAGTATTTTGCAAATGGGGTTTTATGAGAACAATTATCTACATATGAACTTGTAATTGTGTTATGTATATATATGTATGTGTGTAATATATATATATATATATTACATATACACATATACACATACACACAATAGAAGTATATTTGGAAAAAAAAAACATTTCATGTATTGTTGTATATGACTGTTAATTTAAAATATGAGCCTTAATGAAAAAGATGCCATTTTGTGGTATGTCTCCTTTTGAGTTGTACTCCTTATAACTAATGTATTTTTCTAAATCGATGTTTTTGTTTCTTGACCAAGCTGTTGTGTATAGCTCCATCATTGTACTGTCTTCTTGATCCCATGCAAAGGCTTAAGGGGTGCCAAACGTTTAGGACACTTACCTCTGTTACCATGGAAACGGCAGAGATCACACCAAAGCTGAACCGTACCGTACCATTTGGTTAAACTTAGGCCTAAACTAACCTGCATACTGTTTTTATCCACCTCTTTTTTACGGTTTTGTAACTTATTGGCTTCAAGTTCTCTTTGGCATTAATTTGTTTTGTTGTGTGAACGCATCATTATTTTTTTACTGTACGTTTTTACTAGAACATCACTCATGCATTCATTCGTTTTTTGTTTGTACATATTTATATAAAGTCTATATAGAAATTTCTAAAATGCCTGAAGTGCATAATTCATTCGAAACCAAAAAAATCTGCTGCCCACAATTTTTCCACTAATGTGTTTATTATTTGATACCTTTTTTTTTAATAAGAAGTGTTCAGCCTTTCTTTTGTGAGTGTGTTGTGTGCTGTGATAAGTTCAAATGTCTTCTGTAAAAACGGCCATCTTTTCTTTACACGAACGATGGACAGGAGAGATCGTGCCTGAATTAATTTATTGTAAAGCAGAAATTGTTTATGCATCACTTTATAGAGTATTGTAAAAGTAACTTCGGGCACAGACTGCAGGGGGCGCTCTCCGTCTCCTCCTACTATTGTTTTGTGAGGTTCTTATTTTTTTATTTCAAATGGATAGCATTAATCTGAGCGGTGCGGTGGTAGTGTTTGGTGTTTTATTTGGTGAGGTAGTCTGAATGATGTTGTGTGTAAATACATTTGGTACTTTAGCTGATTCTCTGGGAAAAAGACCACAGTATAGCCAACAGACGCTGGGATTTTTATACTAAAACACTGAGAAATTAAAATATGTTATTGAATCACTAACGCCTGTCTTGTGTTTTATTTGTGTGTGTGAGATAGACTGCAGGGCTGGCCCTGGCGGAAGGTCTGCGTATTGGATCATGTTAAAGTCCATATGACAGGTTTTCATATTTTTTGCTGAATATTACGATTATATAGCCCAATACTGATAAATATCTGATAAATATGCAGATGTTTTCCACATGCAGGTGGGGTGGCAATTTGTGAAGAAAAGTTTTGTTTTTTTTTTCGTTTTTTTTTTAAGCTGAATATTACACTGATGCAGAACAGAATTCTTTCCATATAAGGCGGGCAATATTTTGATGTAAGAAACGCCACTTTTTTCCACTTTTAAACATTCATGCAGCAATAAGACGGAGTATATGGGCCACTTTAAAAAATATAAATTATGCGGGTGCTACGAGAATAAAGTAGTCAAAGTAAAGACATTGTTTTATCCAGACTTTTCCAGATGTCAAAACGCAGAAGAGCAATTCGCCACCACGACCAGAGAGCAGAACGGCCTTTATTTGAGTTAAAAGCTTAAACAAAAACCTACGTACGATGGATGTAGAACTGTATATTGCTGGCCTTTTAAACATTAACAACTGTCGAACCCCGGGAATGATCCCCATGCGCCTCTGCGCGTAGCTGAGCGCTACAGGACACCGACCGTGCTCCGATCCACAGCCAAATACAGGTGGAGGAGTCTTGGCGCGATTTTCACCAAGCTGTTCCCTTGACTTTGCGCGTTCTACACTTGATCACACTTGTTTGCGGGCGCAACCTGGCAGTGGCAGCTCATGTTTACCCAGTGTACCTGGAATATCGACGCGGGGACATTATGCTGTGGTTTGTGCTATTGGACTAAACTACAGATTTGGAGACAGAAACAGGACAGCGCAGTGGCAATAGAGACTAGGCTACATTATAATCGGTGCGTAAAACCGGGGCTGCCCTGTGCGCACGGCTCCACAAGCCCATCCCGAGAGTTATTTACATCTTTGAACGTGACAGTGTGCGAAGTGTGCCACGTAGAGAATAGTAGAGAAGTGAAGCTAAGCGGAGTATGAGCAAAGATCGAACAGACTCCTCCACCTGTTTGCGGTTCGGAGCACAGCCTGAGTCCTGCCCAATGAGCCCCTGGGACCGCCATGCTCTGCAGACTTTTTCCAAGGAGGAGTCCGGTCCCTCCACGGGGAAAAAAATGTAGCCTACTTCATTCAGTTCAGTTTGTGATTGATGCGTACGAGCGGAGAGGTGACAGTAAACTGCAGTGGCGTTCTGTGTAATAGTTTGCAAACATGGGACGTGTAAAATGACTGATTTCAAAGTTTGACCTCCTTTATGGGCATTTATGTAAACTTTTCACTCACCCAAGCCTAGTCTTTTGCAGTCTGCGTTCGCTTTGATTCGACTTAAAAGGTTGATGTGGGTATTATTAAATATGAACTCTTAAACTATACACCTAAATTATTGGGTAACAATTCAGAGTCACCCATCAACCTGCATGTTTTTGGATGAGTAGTAGTACTAGTACTATATATGTGCATTTTTATTTTATCATTATTTGCAGCAGACTATGTGAATAACCGGGTCCACTAGAGGGAGCTATGTTTCTACTTTTCAATATATTTGGTAGGTTACACAACCCATGGATCTATTAGATAAACCCGATGGTGCAAATTTGAGTATCTCCTTTTGGGGAACTTTTAGGAGTGGTTTGATCAGTGATGTATGAAATTATTTAACACATTGTCATAGCTTGAGATGTATAGCTTACGTTTATGAACTGATTTAAGTAAATATTTTTACACATCCTAATTTGACTTTTTGTAATAACATCTTAAACTACACTACATTCTCTGCTCTGCCCCTGTAGGTATAATTGCTGCAATAAATTGTACAGGAAATGGTTGAGCGACTAGGAAAGTTCAGTATTTTGCAAATGGGAACATGAGAACAATTTGTTATACAAATATGAACTTGTAATTGTGTTATACGACAGAAGTCAATCTTCATTGTTGCATATGGTTGTTAATTTAAACATAGGGTTAATACCTCCTGTCTGTCCACCATCTTTGTGCTGTAGTCGCGCTTATGGTCCAATTAGCGGTGGTATTTTGGGCCTCCTGATCTTGGCCACACTGCTGCCTCTCTGCCTCTCTCAGTCTCAGGAGGTGAAATGTCTTTGAAGTTTCACATAATTATCAAGCGGCTCATAATTAACAGTGTCCATCTCATTAACAAACATGACCATGCAATGAAGGCATCTAGAGTCAGTCATTATAGAGCAGTAATCTACTGAAGATACTGTTAGAAATTTTCTTATTTAGGTTATACACATTTTAATCTGTCGGCAGTCGTTATATCGAAGCCTATACAAAGGCTGTCAATTTAGATGAGTAAAATATGGGATTGTCTCATCTTATATGCATTTAAATTACATCACGGCGATGTGGGATCCATCCAGTCAACTTTAATCTGTCCCAAAAGGTCTGTACTCTGCATAATCTTGTGATGCAGTCATGCTGTTACACTTTCTCTTAACTGCCATACTCTCAGGCATATGCTGAGACGATTACATTGTATTCTTATATTAAAAAAAATACAGTTTAATACAAATATTGGCCTATAGAATTTAGTGATGTTATCCGAATGCTGAACCCAAGAGACATAAAAATAAATGATTTATTCTATATATTCTGCTCTGCTTAGTATGCCCACCCACTGAGACCTGTTCCCTGTTTCCAGATTATGTTTGGGAGGTGAAGGATTTCTGTGTGCATTCTGGGCAACTCTGGAGGATTTGGGCCTGGATTAGTCCTGTGGCACTGAAAGAGCACAGTCTCATCTGAAGAGGATTTGGGCCAATAAGCCTCACCCCATGTGCACTGTTGTTCTGAAGAGACAGGGGTTAGGTTATAGCAAAAATGACAGGCACATTGCTAGCCTCTCTGTTGTCAGATTGATTCCCGCCTCTGACAAATTGCTGAATGTCTCTCCTCACTCTCTCCCCGTTTTTCACACTGCTTACTGTCCTATCCAATATAGCATATGGGCTAAATTTGTTAAAAAGAAGGAATAATAGAAATCATAACCTTTTTCCATAAATAAAAATTCCCATAATTCCCAGATTAGTACATTTATGTCTACACGCACATTTGGACAGAAATATGAGTATTACTAACTCATAACTATTACTAACTGACTTCTTGTTTCTGTATCTACCTTCATATGGCAAAAACAACAGGTCAAAAACACTCTCCTGTCCCACCTGTCTCTATCTGAGGGTTTGTGTCTGACTCATAAATGTTTTTTTTTTTACTTGCACCCCTGCACCCTTGGACCCCAGTGCTCCGGGTCAGGTAGAACAGGGGGAGCAGGGAGGGCAGGGGGGCAGAGAGGGCAGCAGGGAGTCTGATAGAGCTACAGTCCATCACTTCTGTGTTATTATCAGCCCGCTCAAAGTGGCACAGACTAGAGCAGAGCAAGTGAAATCTATTAAGAGCGACACAATTGTCAATCACAATACATAGTGCAACTTTGAAGGAATCTTTAAAAAATACTGGGCATTTAGAAAAAATAATTGCATAATGAAGGAGTTCACTTTTTTGATCACCGTGTAAATAACTGTTAATAATTGTACCATCGTGTTTCTTCATAGAGTAATTACAATTTGACATTTGACAACTCTTGATTGTAGGTAACCAGGCTCACACCAGATTGATATTGTTCTACTCATTAATCAGGAATAGCACGGAAAAAGGCTGACTGGAGCAGAACAAGATGAGAATCAAATTTTTGTTAAGTCCAGTTGAGAGAAAAGCACAGGCGTCTTACTGATTTACAAATGCCCAAAGTGTTTCCCTCTAAATGTATTTCCAAAACGAAATAGTCTGTATTTTTGCTCAAATAGGCTGAAGCATCGGCGTCATCATGTTTGTTTTGGTTCTCACAAATATCATGAGAATTCATATGGCGTGTTTAGATTTTTGAGGTAATATTGCAGAGTGTGCAGGGCTAAATAATACAGTTGCTGGTTCAACTCCCCAGGCTGAGTGCTCTTTCAGTTCAGTACTCAAATAAGCATATGACATCCGGAGACACACACGATAGACCAGTCGATAGTTTAATACTTCACTTATTTATTGTAACTGCTTAAACATTAATTGCAGGAAATGTATGGAAAATGTTTCAATTTGTAAAACACTTCTAAATCAAAGCAAAGTTGAGTGTGACATTTTCAAACCAAAGTTTAAATGTCTAATCCTAAGCTTTGTTGTCTCCTCCTGTCTTCATCTTTCACTCCCCTTCACTGAGAGATGGAAGACCCCAAAACAACATGGCCAACACTTTCCTCGGGCCAAAACTCCCCTTAAACTTATCGACTTTTCTTATCCGGTCAGCAGCGGTGGCACGACAGCAGACCATCTCCCGCATCTTCCTGGTGTTGACATTTAAACAACAAAATGTCGTCAGCCAATCACAGCCCAGCGCTCCAAATCCCCCTGCCTTTATTTTGACAGGGTTCATTTTCTCCTGTCACCACGGAGACCAGACAGTGAGGGATTATGGGAGACGGAGACATTAAGATTGATGATGTCGCTCGGTCACCACTGATGTAATGGGAACTGTCACCATGGAAACAGAGTGTCCATCATCGCCATGGAGACGAGCAGCGCTTTTTGCACCTGGGGGAAAAACTTTAATCACATCAATTAACAAAGTGTATAGACAATCGTTAAGATTTTCCTCTGACTTTGGATTCAAAAATAAATTGTGGAGATTTTTGTTAGAGGTAAATAATTAATAAATCTTATTTCTTGGTTCTTTCACACTTGCCCTGCTTTGGTCCTGGTTTGAGCCAAGTTTAGTCCTGATAGACATGGTTTGGAGTGCACCTGTTCTCGCCCTGGTCAAGTTCACGCTTAGTTCCAGACATAGTTACAGTAAGTTACAATTTTGTTTAAAATGGTGTTAAAGATTTAAAGGTGCACAACTTTTCTGGCAGAGGGTCCGCCACCTGCTTGTCTCCATGAAGATGTTATTGTTTTGCCTGGAATGTTCCACAGTATGGTATTAAATGTATCTAACTTTAAAGAAACAAGCGTGTGAGTTACAGGCGATAACTGTGGAAAGGTGACCTGCTGACTGTAAGTGCATATTCTTTTTTTTTTAGCCGCAAAATGTAATAAATGTAGAAGAAGTGTACAACTTTTCAGGGAAAGCAATTACATCTCCATGGAGACAAGTAGGTGACAGACCCTCCACTAAAAAAAGTTACACGGTGCTCCTTTAACATAAACAGTAAAAACAAAAACAGTTTTATACTTTTAACTAATGCATTCATGTATATTTTTCTTTTTTTATTGCCTAAATTCAACTTGTGTCCTACCTCTCGTAACTATAGATCGTGGGTTATGAGTCTTGCCCAGTGGAGACAGGAATCAAACCACCAACCCTCCAGTTCTCCCTTCACACACATATGGAATAACGTGATGGTCTTATTACCCCCTTCGTCCCCTTCACCCCTCCACTCCCTATTGCTCTGCTGCTGGTCGGTCTGTGAGCTGCAGGGGGCAGGTGCTTCATCCAATCATCTCATAATGACCCAAGAGCCCGGAGAAATACAATCTCATGTGAGCTTTTTCATTTGAACATCTGAGGCCACCGTCCATCACCACCTCTTTACAAAACCATATCTCTTTTTAACAATATGGAAGGTACAGGCTGTCACAAGTTACTTTTACTATTAGTT
The DNA here is from genome assembly GCA_000787095.1 of Periophthalmodon schlosseri. Taxonomy (NCBI): domain Eukaryota; kingdom Metazoa; phylum Chordata; class Actinopteri; order Gobiiformes; family Gobiidae; genus Periophthalmodon; species Periophthalmodon schlosseri. The sequence goes on from KN484475.1 coordinate 14,609, forward strand.
TTACTTGAGTAACTTTTCCCCCATACTTGTCTCCATGGAGAAGTAATACTGCTCTGCCTGTAATGTTCCACAGCGTTGTATTAAACTTCCATCTCCAGAGACAAGCAGGTGTGAAGACGTGAGCCTGCACACAGTAGGAATGCATTTTTTATTTCTAGGTATAGCAGAAAAATATCCATAACTGAAAGAAATAGTTGGCGGTAACTCCATCAGAAAAATTACATAGTGCATCTTTAACATAGGCTACTTTAACTGAGTAATATTATTGTGATATCAAATTTTTTGACCATTAAAAAACTCACACACCAACACTGAAAAGATTTGCGCCATAAAATGAAAAAAAAAAAACCATACATTTTTGCCATTTATATTTTATTTGTTGCATCCAAATAATAATTTGTCAATAAATACTTTTGTAATTATTTGTATACCTGCTTTTTATTTGTGTGTATTTTTTTTTTTTTTTTTTCTGCCATATGATCTCCATATGGTGCAGTGTGTATTTCGTTGAGCTGTACCACGGCTCTTGTCTTGTTAGCGGTCATTAGCGTTAGCAGATTGGCTGAACAGGGAGCAGGGGTGCAGCAGAAGGTAATTGGACCAACCCTGACCACACAGGTGCCCCTCTCTCCCCCATTTCATCATTAGGTAATTACTACTTTGTCAATCACGAACTCGCCCCCGCTACTCTTTGCCCGCTGTGCAGTAGTTACAAAATGGGAAAGTGTTTTTGATAAGGACTCAAAGTTTCCTGTGCCAAAGTCATTACAGCTACAATTAACACAGCAGTGGAGGTAATGATATGGAGAGCTGTGTCTGACGCAGGATAGCCAAAATGCTATTACCACAACCTCCAAGTGTCTGTGCTCACTGGACGTGTGACCTTAATGTAAGTTAAAAATGTGAAAAACAGAACTAAACAGTTTTGCAGTGGTCCAAAGTTATTCCTCACTTACCTTATGCACTCTGAGCATCCTAATTATTCACCGCACTGAGTTTAGAACTGCTTTTCACAACTTTCAGAGGCCAGAGTTTTGCCGTGACAGTAAAGCTACCAACAGCTAGCAAGCTAACAGTGCACTTCCTGATTACTGGACAGTAAAATGCTTTATAATTAGATGTAGACAGCGCACAGTGGACATTTTGACCCTAGGAACTGGTTATACAATAGATCTGTACTGGGGCAAGTTTTGCTCAAACACGTGAAAAAATCAAGTACCATTTTGTACATACATTATTCTACATTATTTAAGATTATAGGCTTTAGTTGTTACTAATTTTTAATTGCACTAAAATCAATGTGGCTTTTGAAAACACAGATGGACAAAGAGTAATTTTCAAATGAATCTGTTTTTACAAATATATTTGTAAAGGGACAGTGCAAACAAAACAGAGAAGAAAATAACACTTCTCATTAAACATTAAAGTCTATTGTTTGCAGCGGTAGTAAATGTTTTTGTATGCGCTTTGCAAAACATGAAATGCTGACTCTTTTAAGTTGAGCCAAATAATTTACTTAAATAGGATACATTCAATTAACCTGAAATATTTAGATGCAAAAGATGACAGAATCAATTTATATAAAGGCAACATTTCTTTTCTTCCTTGTTTGTGTAAGCCTGAAAACTCTGAACCAATAATGTATTTAATACAGTTGGCACGGACAAGGCATAATTTAAGAATAAGGAAGTGTATTTTATCCTTGTGAAAAAAAAAAAAAAAGAGGAACGACTGAGCATCATAACTGTATAGTTAATGCATTTAATAACATGTCGTGGCTAATTTAGTTTGAAAATGTCATTGCAGAAGAAACAAACAAGAGACAGTGGAAGATAGACATATATCTAGACCAAATAATTCTATGCCAAGGTCATTCTGAGGCTGCGCTGCTTTTTAAATTATGAAAGAAATGACAAATTGAAAATGAGCCATTTGATTATGCTGCAGAGGGAGCAGCAGTGATGCATGGAGGCCACGTCATCCCATCTCAATTGAGGGCACATAGAGATAAGGAGAGAAAGAGAGGGAGTCTGTGCTACCATATACCCCTTTTTTGGTGGGGTGTGATTCCAATTTTATTTTAGATGCAGTCATATTAAGAAACCTCCTTCTCCTATTCCTCACAGCCTGATTTCAGAAGCTAAGCAAGGTTCATCCTGGTTAGTATTTGTATGGGAGATATCAGGTGCCACAGTGAGGTGCCATATTAATTGTCAAAACTGTTGTCATATCCTTAGGCAAGACACTTCACCCACATTGCCTAGTGTGAATGTTGCATGTGTGTGAGTGTTGGTGGAGGGGCCAATGGCGCAGATTGCTAGACTAATTTTACCCCATGGCAGCTGTGGCTACAATAGCAGCTAACCACCGCAAGAAGGTGTAAAGTGACTTTGAGCATTTAAAAACTTTCAAATTTTTTTTTTTTCTATCATAATCAGTCTAGAATTTTAGAAATGAAAATAAATGTAATCAGAATGAACCATGACAAAATATAAGGAATTAAAGAGGGTGTGACTGTAACAAAGGCTACAACTTGTAAACAAACCACCGTTCATAACAACAAAAGCTGCTTAGTTTTCAGCCTTTTAAGTTTGCCTAAAAATATATTCCTGAGTCTATATTTATTGAGTTTACCTTGTCTGCATCCCAAGGTCTGGTCCTCTGCTTTCAATTTGAATACAGCCACAAATCGTTGCTCATTTGCGACATGTTGTTTGTCATTTTATCACTGATTCAGCTGCTTTCCATCCTGGTGCTTACCCTGCAGTTTGTAACCTCATATTAAACACATTGTGCCGTGTCAGTAGCCAGTCACTTCTGGCCTAATTAAAGGTGTGCGATATGCTAATGAGGCTAACGGAGGCAAACACAGAGGCTAACACAGAGGCTGCATGTCCATGTGAATGTGTAGCAGCTGCTCTCCATGTATAAGGGATCGATAGTGCTTGTGATTGGGCCAACACAACATGACCTTGGCTTCAGTGCAGTTTGTTCAGATCAGGAAGTATGTGAAACAATTCAAGACAAGGGTATTAGTTGTACAGAGCAGGTAGCCTACATTATAGCGGGCCAATGTGCAACTTGAAATTGCTCTAAATGTGTCTTGTACAGGTGCGAAATAGAACATTAAAAAGGTTTTCTGATAATAGATGACATTTTTCTTGTAAAATAGTGAGTTTAGTTATCCCACCATACAATACAGTGTAAAAGCGTCACTTTGGATCACAAGCAATATGTGGATTCATAAAACTTATTACAAACTTTTTTTTTACAAATTCTCAAGTAAAGACCCTGATACATCGCTAACATCTTGGAATTAGAGTGTTGGCTTGTGATGGCAGTCCACCTTACTTGTCTTTGCCTCTGAAAAAGCTGTTTAAAGCTGTGCATGCACTCAAAAATATCTTGCGTGTAAATTCCGTCAGTCTGTGAGGGCTAGGAAATGGTTAGATAGGTAGTCACCTGGACATCAATTATACCTTAATATGCCATTTCTTTTTCATTTCTGAACACACGTGGTGGTTACGGTATGGTCAAGTGTTATTTAGCTCAGTGCATTAGAAATCCTAGTTTCTCAGACCAGCACCATCAGACTGAAAATGACTGGACAACTGAATGGGAATCTAAACGTCTTGTTTTCACTCCTTGATTCTGTAGAAATTCACAGTGTTTTTCATTCCCTAGTGATATTTTTTTCTGATCTTTTTTCCTTGTAAGCAGCCATATTAGTTTTGATATGAACAGACCATTTGGAGTGGAGTTTATTCACTGTTTTCCTCTTATCAGTTACATCAGTGCACATGACAGGGCTCACATACTTGTACATACTTTGGCCCATCTCCTCCAATCGTGCCAAAGTCCAAATTGTGCCAAAGTCCAAAATGTGTTGTGCTTGGGTTCATTTGGGTTAGTGTGAGCGCACCCTAAATGTGGACAAAAAGAATGAGTGATCAATTTACATGTAACACAAAGTACCTTTACCTGAATTTTAAATATTTTTGTCAAGACATTTATAAGATCATCCTCCAGAACTCCTACTTTTCTTGTTCCATCTCTGCTCCTGCACTTGGTGTCACCAGCTCTATCCCTCACCTATCGCTGCGAATGGGTTAACCTTTGTGTCTTGGTGGTGTGGTGGGGTCCTGCTCCTCAGATTAGCCACTGGCGCATTTATCACCCGGTGACAAATGAGCTGTCCCTCCACATGCCTGATTACTTGACCTTTATTTGTTCTGGACAGGGGTGCGGGTGGCCTCTTTATGTCCTATAACTCTATGGGACATGCCCCTATGCAGTATATACCAATACTGAGGACAAAAATGGCCATGAATTAAAGGGGGGGCATATTAAGATTGGCTTTAACCGCAAACGAGGTAATAGAAAATCTCACTTGGACACATCAGGCACGATAGGGGCCACAAGGGGTGACGGGTAGTGGACATTAAAAAGTGACAGGAAAAGTGGGCGGTGATTGGACAAAAATGGACATCATTACAGAAGCCGCGGTGGTTTTATCAAGCGCAAGATTGTCATTTATCGCCCGAGTAGGGACCTGCGGCGTTCTACCCACACGATGCTGATTGTTTCATTAAGGGCTGTTTCCGTGTCTGTGGGCTGAGAAGGAACAATGTCTGAGCCTCCTATTTCTACAATAGAGTTTATGAAAATAGGATGTGCTTTCCTGAAATGCACACTAAATATTGTAATAAATTTAATTAATATAGTTTTTGTGGTATATAGCAATCAACAAGCAAGTGACACCACAAAAAAAAAACCTAGACAAAGAAGTGTATACCATTTTGTAGAACATCCCACGCAAAGCAATACCATCTTCATGAGACATCAGGTGGCAGACCCTCCACCAGAAAAGTTACATACTGCACCTTTATAGCAAAAGAAAAATTCAATTCTGTCAACTGGACAAAACTTTTAGAGTGAACCAAGTAAACTACGGACCAAACAGCAGTGCAGAGTATCTGGCCTTCTTGGTGTCCCTGGGAGTACTAGACAGTGCACTGATGAGGACTGCGGGACTTCAACGCCCATGTGGACAATGATAGTGACACCTGGAGAGGGGTGATTGGGAAGAACGGCCGTCCTGATCTGAACCCACGCTGTGTTCGGTTATTGGGCTTCTGTGCTAATCACAGTTGGTCCATAACAAACACCATCAGTGCGTGTGGCACCAGGACACTCTAGGCCAGAGGTGGTGGACACCGGAAGTAACAGATGCCATCAGGCTGAAGTTTTATCAAGCCTTGTTGGTTTGTGGAACTCCTGAGGCAGTTACAGGTACTGGCAGACCAAGTGTACTGCAGCTCTTGCAGTTGCAGAGGCAAAAACTCTTGGGAGTGGGAGGAGTATGGGGAGGCCACGGAGGAGAACTATCGGTGTGGGGCTGTCTTGGCTGACACACCTCTGTAACATCATGTGGCAGTCGGGGACAGTACTTATGGATTGGCAGACCAGGCTGGTGGTCCCTCTGTTTAAGAAGGGGGACTAGAGAATGTGTTCCAACCTCAGCCTCCCTGGTAAGGTCTATTCCAGGGTACTGGAGAGGAGAATCTGACCACAGGATCTCATCTCTGTTGTTTGCAGATGATGTTGTCCTGATGGCATCATCAAACCAGAACCTGCAACATGCACTGGGGTGGTTTGCAGCCGAGTGTGAAGAGACTGGGATGAGAATCAGCTCCTCCAAATCCAAGGCCAAGGGTGGTTTGCACCGAGTGTGAAGAGACTGGGATGAGAATCAGCTCCTCCAAATCCAAGGCCAAAAAGCCAACTTTTTTCTCGACCAGAAAAAGTTGGCTTGCCCTCTCCAGGTGGGTGGAGAGTCCCTGCCTCAAATGGAGGAGTTCAAGTATCTTGGGGTCTTGTTCACGAGTGAGGAAAGGATGCTGGTGCTGCACCGGTCTGTGGTAAAGAAGGAGCTGAATTGAAAGACAAAGCTCACGATTTACATTCCTACCCTCACCTATGGTCATGAGCTTTGGATAATGACCGAAAGGACAAGATCGGGGATACAAGCGGTCGAAATGAGTTTCCCCTGCAGGGTGGCCGGGCATTTCCTTAGAGATAGAATGAGGAGCTCAGTCACACAGGAGGAGTTTGGAGTAGAGCTGCTGCTCCTTTACATCAAAAGGAGCCAATTGAGGTTTGCTCCTTGACACCTGGGGAGGTGCTATGGGCATGTTCCACTGGGAGGAGACCCCGGGGAAGACCCAGGGCATGCTGGAAGGACTATGTCTCGCGGTTGGTTTCGGTATACCTTGGGGTCCCACTGGAGGACTGGAGGAAGTGTCTCGGGTGAGGGAGTCTGGGACTCCCTGTTTAGACTGGAGCCCCCACGACCCGGCTTTGGATAAGCAGAAGAAAATGGATAGAATTGATGGAAAACAGGCATTCCATAAAAGAATGTACCAACATCGTTGCGAGAGCTGTTCAGGACCCCTATTTTTGAAGTTACTGAAGTACAGATCTTAGCCAAAGAAAATAAATGGTTTGTGAGGGGAGCTGAAGACGCAATCTTTGTTAGGAAAGGCAATGCATCTTTGAACAGGCATGGGGGCCTAAGACATTGTTTATCTCTTATTTATAGCTCCATCCTCAGTCCTAAATCAAAACAAGAAAAACAATAGTGATAGTCAGTATGCTAATAGGTGTGAGAGCACCCATTAGGGACCTGAACAATTATGCAAACTATGACTCAGTTCACTAGTAGTTCAATAGATCTAGCTAACAAACAGAAAACTAATAGATAGTTAGATGTTTCAGTGTAGTTAACTCCTGAGATATAAGGCAAGGTCCACCAGCAATCTGACCAGAACTGAAGATGCTTGGATGAGCCATGAAAAGTCTTCACTCTATAACTTTTGTCCAATTAACAGAATTGAATTTTTCTTATGCTATGGATCATACCTGGACGACTGAGGGATTACACATATATATTGCACCTTTAATCATAGAGAATGGTCCACTGACTCAATATTTGCTGCTCACCCCTCAAGCCTCAAATGACAATAATGCACAAATCAATCAAAATACAATTCAGACTCCGAGGCCCTGTCCCAACGCCCACACTAGGCACTACACGCATTTCCATGCAGTGCCTAGTGAAGTGTCTGAAAGTGCATGAAGTGTGTGAATCTACAAGGGAACAGGGGTGGTAAGAATTAGAACTGGGGCAGTCTGCACTTCAGATAACTCGCATAGTGAATGTGATAAAACATTCAGCTGTGTAAAACAGCTGTCAGCAGAGTTGTTAAAATTCAATTAATCAGAAAGCTATAGCCTAGCCCTAGCCATGTTTAGATTATTTGCCTATTATTTTGCATTTGTATAGCGTTGTCATGTGGACAACAACAATCCACATATTGAATTTTACCCAGTCAGTGTTGATAAGGCACAAATGCTGCGCTGTTCTAAAACATTCCAGTGAAATGCATTGTGAGTAATATACTTTCCTGAAGTCTGCATCACTCCATACTTGCTGGAAGTGTGCAGAGAAGAGCGTGATCAAGTGCAGATCAAAGCACTGAAAAGCTTGGGACAAGCTGTGCACTTCAGCTCCTTGTCGTAAATGTGCAGTTGAAGTGCACAAGTGCTGGTATTGTGACAGGGCCAGAATAAGGTAGGCTAAGATAACCAATATAACACGGTGGTTAAAAGCTCATGAAAGTCAGTTTTGCTTAATATGTTTACTTTATATGCACCATAAGCTTATAGACAGTGAGTAGCATGAAATGGTGTGAAGAGTGGGGAGAGACATTCAGCAAGGCATTCAGCATGTCACATAGCCAGCATGTGTGTTGTGCCAGCATGTTGGATCAGCTGGGTTCATTTTAAGACTTGAACATAGAAATTATTGAAAATGAAAGCAAAAGTGACACTACCACATTTTCAGTGTAGTGCAGATGTCACAGTCATTATTCTGTCTTTATCTTGGACACCTTAGAGCAATTGATTTCTGTTTCAACTCTTATTAAACTCCAATAACTTCTTAATCATTTAATTACGTCACCTCTCTTCTCTTCAAATACAACTTTCCCATTTACCAGGCATTAAACCTGAGCCTCCATCTTGTCTCGTGTTTCACGTTTGGTTCGGTCTTGGTCCAGTCTTTGTCCCTGGGAGGTCCTCGAAGGTCCCCTGGTCCCGAGCTTCAGATGAGCAGAGCAGCAGGGTGTGAAATGGGGCAGTGATTGCTCTAAACTGGGGTCCAAAGCCCATTCGGCGTCTGTCAGCTCCTAACAGCAGAGAGAGAGATTACATGACCCACAGGTGCAACTTGGGAAGGCCTTCTGTGAAACCCAAACCTAGAACATATGGAGTTGAGATAAGGTATAGGCCTGAATGACAAAGGAGAAGGTAACTCAAACGTTGCTATCATTTTTATTATTACAGTGTAGCTTTTTTTACTTTGAAGTATATGGGGAACCATTTGTTATAAAATAACTACATGGCTGTTATTTTTACAAGTTTTATGGCATGTCCAGAGTAGAGTAGTACATTTTTCAGAAGTCTGAATATTTAATGGGAGCTAAGAGAAAAGTTTGTTTTGTTCCAGATTATTTACATGATGAATTATACATTTGTGGCAATGTGAAAACAAGAAAGTCACAATTAGAAAGAGAAAAAGTGGCTATTTTTAAACACCTCAAAATGTGGCCCTGTTTACTGTCCATCTAACTCCACATACAAGATACTAACATTTGTTTAGATCTGGAGCTCAATTTCTCAGTGACTATATTAAAAAAAATGTTCATAGAGCTTTGGAAGTTCTTTTCTAAGACCTAAATTCTTAGCTATTCTGTGCATCATCAGAAAAACAAAAAACAAGCAAAAACAAAACAGCTACTAAAGCTTGGGTTGGATTACTTCTTAATATTTTGGTATTGAAAAAATGTATACTTATTTTCAGTTTGGGTCTTCACCAGGCCTATTGTCATCTGCTAGTGCTTTTCATAATGTTATGACAGACTTGGGCTGCACTAAAGGAAATATGACAGACTTTGGTATTTAAAGTAATATAAAAACTAGTAAAAATGTATATTCCAATTAACTTCAAACTAACATATAGAGTATGGTAATGTTTCTCAGGCTGTGGTACGGTACACAAGCTCTCTCAGGTGGAAGTTCATATATTTGCTAAATTAAGTGTCGATTTAATCCTCTTTTGAGCTAGTCCTTATTTTGATATTATAGCAACTGTGTAGTTCTGTTTTAGACCTGGTTTAGATCTGGTGGCACTTGGAAAGCCAAACATTTCTGCAGGTGGTACTTTGTGAGACAGCTGGTTGTTAACTACACAAAGAGCATGAGTTCGCACAGTTTACAATGTAAATTCCTGGTTCAGATCTTGAAGTCCTGGTTTAGACCTTAGACTCACTGGTTTGTTTCTATTCTCTCTGTGCTTTGCTTAGTTGCTCCAGTTTTTGGGCAGTGTTTTGTTGTGCTCCACTACCTAATAACTCACTGCAGTTATAAATATATGAATGTGGGCTGATGAATGGATCTCCAGCAGGCTTGTCTCATACACTTTGCTGCGTAATTTTTCTTGTGAGCTCATGATCACATTACGTAAGTTAGAGCCGCTCTCATCCATCGCACTGCCCTTGTTAGTCCAACAGAGGGCACCGCTGATTGGTCCGCACACACATCATTGTTGATAGGTACCCAATACAATGACACTTGTGTGCCATGGTGTGAATAGGTTAAGGGTCATGGCACAAATTAGGTTTGAAATCTTGTGAGGATATAAAATATTTCCATGGAGACAAGTTGGAGGCGGCCATTCTTCTGACTAAATAAGAGTCGGGTTTGTGGGGATGCAAGCCCGCTCACAGTAAAGACATATGTTTTACAGTGCAATAAAAACATCCTGTCTATTCTTTTGGCTAAAAAGCTGTGTGGTGGGACTTTAAGGGTACAATTATAGCTCACTTACCAAGACTAATTCTTTATCTATATTCTTTCACATTTTACTCAAAAAAGCAAAAGTATTTTCTCCCCAAAATATGGTGTACTAAAGTCGGCAATGAAAAAAATCTATGCCACAGAGCTATAGTAGCATATATAGAGTTCATAATGCCGAAACTTTGAAAAACTCACAGAAAAGTATTGCCTCTCTGTTCCTTCATTAGTTTTGGACAAGCACAAAATGTAGTGCAGTGTATTGTCAGTGAGGCAGGACGCTGAATGTAAAGTACAATATTTCTTCTTGTTGAAAGCACAAATGAAGTTGCAGTGCTTGTCAGTTTTCCCTGCTGCCTGACTGTATACAAACTTGTGTTATATTCAAAGACACACTTAGTATTCATGAGTCCCCCTCCCTTCCTCTGTGGACCTAATGGTTTATTCAATCACTCCCACAGGCCGGCTGCTGTGTTATGACAACCTATTAAACACTAAATTAAATGCGTTTTCGCCTCTGAGGACGCCAGGTTTTCTTCGATATTGCTGTTTCCTTTCTGAAAAGCTTTGTTCACAATGTCCCAGGCAGCGACAGCAAAAAGGGGGCCACAAGGCGTCAACGTCCTGACTTCAAACTGAGATAAATGGCCCGTCAAAGCATGGAAGAACGCACCATGACACCATTGACCCAAACTGGAGGAGGGGGGAGAGGTTATTGGTGCAGAGAAATTAAATGCCACCAACTGTAAATATAATGACTTAACTGAAATGTGACTGGTTTTGAGTGACACTGACTCTAAGCTATGTTTTTTGCTTAGGCTTACATTGGCCAATTAAAACGTACTGATACAACTAATTGTTATGCTTTGCAGGTTTGGACCATCAGCTGGGGGCTAGGTGGACTTTGCTCAGTAGCCCTCTTTAAATTAAATTCTGGGTCACTTGTTCAAGGACATAAAACTCAACAGAGGTAGTCTTATCTCTTCTGCCACACTGTCCCATACTTTATTTTTTTTTTAGTCAACTCCAAGTTTGAGAGACCCAACGTGCTATAGTTAGTTAGTTGTTAGTTGCCCTGTACCTCTTTTTGGTTTTGTTGTTTTCAAGCATAAGTTTGGGGGATTGTCTTAGCGATTTTCCTGGCAACCCCTCCTACTTTCTGTTCAAATGCAGGTGGGTCTGGATCTGGACAATAAACAAACAATTGACCTTATTTAGGACGTGCCAATCACGGCCTCTAATTTGTTAAATTTAACAGGTCTCTCAAATATTCTTGTATCAGAATATAACTTCTTTTACCTCTTTATTTGTAAACCTCCATGTTTGTTTTAACACATTGACTGCCTGTCAATCGCACCTATCGGAAAGTGGGGGGACAGGGACGGTACCAGACTATGACACTAAAAGCGTATGGTCTGGGATTTGAACCAGGGACCAAAATAATTCCTGGAGACTCCGACTGGGTTTACAACCTGGATGAGCCCCCAAAATTACATGTTAAGACGAATTTAAAAACATGCTCAGACACACAACCACTCACAGTCTCACTCATTCACAAATTTGTTAACCAACCCCAAATTAAAATGGCTACATATCTGTGACTACTCTATTAAAATTCCCCATTTGTGTACAGCCAGGTGAGGTGTCTGCTATTGAGTTGGGGAGCCATTCACAAATAACTTGAATTGAACATTTGACTCATAAAGCTTGAAAATGTCAATAACTTACAAAAATATGGTGTTGATAAAGTTTGTACATACATCTTTATATTGCCGTCTCTTTAACTCTTTGTAATAATCACAGTGACCTGAGCTGCACTGCGCCTGGGACGTCCTGAGGGAAGGTGGGGTGTCTTTCAAGGACCCACAGCCATCTCCAGTGGCTTTGGTGCTCATCCATCAACCTGGTCACCCCACCCCCACCCCACGCACACACACACACACACACACACACACACACACTGATTGTCCCATGTGAGTGTCGGAGTGGTGACAGACACATTGACCCGTTTGAGGATGCATAATCATGACCTGAGAAAGTGCTCCATCCATCACAGCTCCCATGTTTTGACCATAGACTGTATATATAAATGGACATAGCTTACCTGCTAGCTGCTGCATTCCAAATAGGAAGTGAGCATTAGTGGGAAAACTGTGTACTCTACCTGATCCTGGTATTTTTATTTCACTATTGTGTCCGTAACTCAAGATATGAACATTAATAAGAGACAAATCAGCTACCTTCCTTCCCCGTGGTTGCTCACTTCATCCACTTTTTTATACAGTCTATGGTTTTGACTGAGCGCATTGCAACAATATAGAAACGTCTTGTGAACTTGTGTGTATAGTTGTCTTACTGATGATAGATTATCAGCTATTTATCAGCTTTAGAGGCAAACTATACTATAAAAATAATTGAACTTTAAGATGGTCTATGTAACTTGTGTGGTGGATGATCCGCCACCTGCTTGTCCCAATGGAGATGTTATTAAGTTGCCTAGAATGTTCCACAGCATGGCATTAAACTTATCTCCACGGAGCCAAGCAGATGACAGGACAGATTTATAGAGAGGCGAGCCCGCTCACAGTAAGAGTGCATGTTTTTCAGTGTGTTTTCTTTACAATAAAACACCTGTAATCTAATAAATGTGAGATAGATTAGTTTAATGCCACATTGTGAAACATTCCAGACAGAGACGAGCCTGTCGCGAACCCTCCGCCAGAAAAGTTACATAGTGCACTTTAATGGTTTTGTAAGCATTGCCTGCATACTGCTGTCAGTGTCTGTGTACTTTTTTTTTTTTTTTTTATAAATGAAGATTGTCTTGTTAAGAGCATCTGGCACGAACAGCAATGTGCTATAACTGCAAATCACTGAGAATACTAGAAGACAGAGCCATCTTGGACTGCAGGATTTATTGGACAACACTGTAAACAGTCTGAAATAAAGATGAAGAGTGGGAAGAGACATTGAGCAATTACCAAAGTCAGCATAGAACGTAGTGCGTGCAGTGACTAAATCCATCTTTCAACTTGATTTGTACTAATGTTATGTGTCACCTCAATTTTTTCTGTTCACGTCCTCATCTCTCGTGTTCAACCTAAGCTTGTCTTTCAGCCTCAGAGGGAAAAAGCACCAGCTCTATCTCATAATATTGTGGGTTTCTCCTTTTCTCCATATTTGTTGTCACTCTTTGTTTCTCACAGTTAGCTGCAGGCCTGAGCTCCTCTTTGGCACTTCGTCCTGCTCTGTCTCTTTCTCTCTCACACCTTTTGGGAAATTAATTCATTTTTCGCTAAAGTGTCTTAATAATTACACTGACATAGAGGTTAATTGCCTAATCTCTATTGCCACAGAGGTGTACCGGCTCCAATCCCCACACAATCTGTTCCACATGCAGCAGCCAGAAGATCCCATGTTACCGGAGGGGACACTCTGACCCAAAAACGTGCCTCCTTCTTTTACTTTTTTTTTTTTTTTTTACTAACATCCAACAACAGCAGACTACTTTGATTTAACTTGTTCTGGAGTGAAGGAAGTAGTCTACCAAGAATGTACTGCTAGTTAAAGTATAGTATGTTGTTAGATATGTAAGTATGTTAAATGATATCGAAGATCCCATATTGTGCATTTACGGGTATGAAATTTAAAAACATATCCAATGGAGGAGTGTGGTAATCATAACTTTGTGTAACTTGGTGTGCTGATCTAATAAGAGATGTCATTGTGTTCCACAGTATTGCATTAAACATATCAATCTGCTCAAAACACTTTTAAAACATATATTCTCATGTGCCGCTCCACAGACCTGACCTATAACTAGGTCTGGAGTGCTTTTCTTCATACAAGTTTAATGCCATAATATAAAACATTCCATTTAAAGCAATAGCATCTCCATGGAGATAAGCAGGTGACAGGCCATTAAGTGACGTACAATGTAATTTCTTTCAGTTATTTTTGGGGTCTGTTGCAGTGCATGTATAGGCCTAGGAGAAAACCTATCCATAGGCAAAATAACTAGAATAGCATGCCTACAGTTGACGTGCTCCTCCTCCCTTGCCCCTATAGTTGGAGCTTCAAAAGTTCTGTCTGAATTTTAATGTCACAGAAATCCAGTGTAAGCCTTATGTGTGCTCATAATTAGCGTTGGTTAACGCTAGAGCTAGCCTCTCATTAGCACTGCAGCAGTTAATGAGCTGTGCTAATCACCCGCATAAACAAGGCCAGTCCTGCATGTGGTTTATGTAAACATGATTTATTTTACTGGGCCTGTTACATTTGGCAACAAGTAATAATAGCCAATATCTAACTTCCAGCTCCAGTTTTGAAAGGTTTTGTGGTGATTGATGAAATAAAACAAATATTTTACTGTTGAACTGTTGTGGCCCACTATATTTCCTTATTGTCCAGGTGCATTATGGTCCAGTACAGCAGTTTGCCAGATCTTTAAAGGCTTTTGAGTACAATAGCTTAGCTACTATCATTTTTTTGCTTTATTTTATAATTTTCGTAAATCGTGAACGTAAGTAGCTAGAACCATTACATTTAATACACAATGTTTGTTGCCAGATTGACCCCTGTCTTAAGATGGGATCTGCAGAAAAAAACTATAACAAAAATGACATGCTACTTTTGTTCTGTATTGATCTGCAATGCCTGGATTATTGGTGACAGCTACGTCTGGCGTGGGGTAGAAACATCTGCAAAGACCATGAGGAGAAACTCCTACCTCACCAACGCCACCATCTCCTGGTTTGGTTGGGGTGGTCTGAAGTGGAGGAGGTTGATGCCCTTTCCATCCTTCCCTTTTCCATCATTGCCAAAGATGAAGAGCAGCCCCGGCTAGCCTCCTCATTCACTGTGGTGGCAATAACTTAGGAGAGGAGAAGACAGTCAACCTTGTCGCTGCTATGAAGGAGTACCCACACTGCCTCCACCAGCAGCATCCTACTCTGAAGAAAGTCCTCTCTGAACTGACATAGAGGTGCCCGTTGAGGGCTGGTGCAAATCCGGGAAAGTTGGACAAGGCCAGAAAATTTGTGAACACTGTTATGTTTACATTTCTGGAGGAACTGGGCATTTCTGTCCACCATCCTCACATCAGATATCTATGGTTGAACCGTACCATTTTTTGTTAGATCAACCCTTAATGTGCAGATAGTGGAGGTGGGTAGTTATGCAGTCAGTTCAGCAATATGGAGTTGTGTCTGTCAAAGTATAAGGCGACTTTGAGAAGAAGAGTGAGATAGAGAGTATTTCTTATCTGAGAAAAGTTGGCAAGTTGGAAGTTTATTGTTTTCATTAAAGATAGTTGCATATAACATTTAATGTAGAATCACCTATTTACATTTTTAGCAGTGAGTTGGTTTCTTTTCAATTCAGTGTTTAATTTATTTGTTGGTTATGACTCCTATCAAACTAAGTTGCCTTTTCACATTTTACCTATAGCTTAAGTTTTTGCAGAGTGAATGACAGAAAAACGTAGAAGTGACACATTGTGGTTATAGAAAAAAAAAAAACCAATGGATTTATTTCTTCATTTCTGTCACTTGAGATTAAATGGGACAACAACAGGCAGGTGACAAGTAGCCTATGGAAATGAGGTAGCCTAGAAAAAATAGCCTTCCTGGTTGAGAAAAAACAATGGATTTATTTCTTCATTTCACTTGAGATTAAATGGGACAACAACAGGCAGGTGACAAGTAGCCTATGGAAATGAGGTAGCCTAGAAAAAATAGCCTTCCTGGTTGAATTTTCACTTCAGCCTACTTTAGCAACCCAGTAAAATAAATTAAATTTAATAGGTTGCATTTGCATGCAAAAAATACAGAACACAAACAAACTTTTATTTCTTTCTATACTATTTTGAAAAACACACATCCACAATAGTTAAGGACTTAAATACACTGCTCCTGTTTTTTACCATCTCTCAAATGTGAAAAACAGAACTAGTTCCTTTTAAACAGTTTGCACTGGACCAAACTTATTACTCATTTACCTTGTCTTCCAAACATCCTAATTATTCACCGTGATGAGTTTACAAGCATTTTTAACATCTCTTACGCCTCGCTCAGAATGCACCCGATCCAGCTGCAACTCTTGCGTCGGACCCATAGACTGTATATATAAATGGACATAGCATAACTGCCGTGTTCCAAACAGGAAGTATGGGCACGCTTCCAGCTCCAATTCACTTTCTATTGAACACCGTCACCCCTCTCTTCGAAACTGCTGCTGTCAGATTCGTCATTTTGATCCTATGATGTTTGGATTAACCCATTCTACATGATCCTGGTGTTTTTATTTAGCTATTTTGTCCGTAAATCAAGATATGAACATTAATAATAGAGAAATCAGGCGCTTTCTTTCCCTGAGATCACTCCTGTTATCGTTAGCAATAGGTTTGACTGACAGTGCTGCTAAGGGCCGCTAACAGTGAATTGCTCATATTGGCCCCTGTCCCCAACTGCAATTAAGAAAATAAGTTGTGAGCCCACTCTTTGGCCACTTTTATCCCATTTATGGAGTAATACTGAGAGTGGCAGTGGCACGAGCAGAAATAGTTTTAAGTGCACTAAACTATCCTCATGTCGGAGAGCGCGCCCCAGAAAAGTCTCCCGCTGCCTCCTGCAAAACCACTTGACCTTGTTCTTATTTAGAAACCTGCTTAGCTTAATGTAGCTTTGTGTCTTCTCCCAGCAAAAATTATTCTCTGTCTGGACAAGTACTTACTTCATCATGTGTTCCTGTTAGCGCCTCACCAAGCTGCTTTGCTTACAATATCATTAATCTTTTCTTTTTCTCCGGAATTATTCCAGGACATGAGTACATTTGTTATGGTGGGGATATGGTTGTGTTTCCCAGAAGCCATTGCAGTGGGCGGGGCAAGTTCCTGGTGATGAATGTTGGCTAATAGCAGGTGCCAGTGTTAGCCCCCCTGTCCATTTATCATCTGTTTATGGGACATCCCAACGGGAATATTAACCACACGCTCCACTCTTTAAGAAACTCTTAGTAACATTACGGCGGCTCTGACTTCACCCCAGTTGAAGGGGCAGGGGGCATTTTACAACAGAGAATGTTTGGTTGTGTAAACTGGTGCAAATAAACAACTTTGCTGGTCAATCACAGCAGTGGTATAGCAGTAAGAGGCTTCAAAGTAATGTTATATAAACACTTATGTAAAGCTGGGGTTCCCAACTTTTTTCATAAAGGGGTTGTTCCAGCTTTTTTCATGTAAGCCTAATAAAGTAAAAGCTGTTTAAAACATACACATCAACGCCTTTCAGCTAACAGCCTTCATTAGGGCACAAGGACAAGCCCAGGTAAGAGATGGGTTCCATTAAATGGCTATCTAGCTTTAGCAACTTTTTCTACATTTACTGTGTTGTTTGGGTGCCTGTTACACCAGCTCACATTAATATTGCTTGTTTCGAACTGTGTTGATTTAGCAATAAAAACACCTGTAATTAAATAAATACAAGTTAGATAAGTTAAGTATTTTTGTATAATAAAATGTATTCACATTCATTCATGAGTTCCATAGTTTCATTGAACACATATCTTTCCTCTGTGGTCCGGTCTGGACCCTTCACTGTTTGTACACAGCACTGTCCTTTAGGACCACTGTCCCCTCCTGCAATGCAGAATCTGCTCAGAAAAGAGGGACTAAACATCACTTGAACAGTGAGCCCAACTATAATTGTCCTCCAGCCAAACGTGAGCCTGTCCAGGTGCAGAGGACAGTGTTCATCTGGGATGACCTCTAACCTGGAGTGTGATCCTTCACTTACGGTCCAGTGAAGTGTTA
>KN484476.1:0-11429 GCA_000787095.1 Periophthalmodon schlosseri
AGTCCACAATCAGCCCAAGATTCCTCAGGCCCAAACAGTGGGTTAGTTTGGCCAAACACCATAATTTCAGTTTTATTTTGATTTAAGTTCAGGAAGTTTGTGCTCAGCCCAGTCTGCACATCCCTGAGACAGTCCTGCAGAGCTGTGACTGTGGTCTGGCTGTCATTGTCGGTCACTGGCCAATATATTTGAATGTCATCTGCAAAACAATAAAATGCGACAAAAGCATCACCCAAGGGAAGCATGTACAGAGCAAAGAGGGCCAAAGCTTCAATTAGTTTTGTCTACCCATTAAGAACACAATTAAAACCTCCCTTCTCCAAAAGACTCTTATAAAACCAGATCTTAACATTTACAACTGATTAGCTTTCATTAGCAGAAGTTCACTTTCTCTAATGAAACCCTTTAAAACAGTAAAAAAGTCAATTAGATTTGAAATTTTCTTCATTAGCTATACCTATTTTTTGCATTTTATAGAACTTTTTACAATACAATATGGAGGTTTAGTAAAGCTACAAGTGCAGGCAAAGTGCATCTGTTAAAGCTGCATTATACGACTTGGAAATTACTTGTTTTTCAGTTTTTTTAGTGTGTTTTCACAATAGAGTTTATTGTAAAAGCAGCACTTGGTGACAAAATCAGATTGCTGCACCCTGTCTGGATCTAAACTCAAGCAGAAGTAAACCTAGAAGAAAGAATTGTGGGTGTGACTTTATAACAGTTTTGGTTAAAAGCGGCTTGGCTGCATATTCTGCCAATGATCCCTGCTTAGCTTGCTATCTGAAAAAGCTGTGCTCGTGTCCGAAGACTCATGCATGTGAATACTAGTGATGTGCTAAAGGGTTTCTGAGAGCTAGGGAGATTTAAATACTTACTTTCTTCTTTCACGGTTTGAAAATAAAGTGCCCCAGTTTTCAATTTAAAGAAGACGCATTGTGCTTGTGTTTGCTCTATAGTTATAAACTACATGGATCATTATGTCATAATTTGCACATTTTAAATTGCAATATTCATCTAAAACGACTTAATAAAATAAACAAGTCCGCTGACTTCCGCATTAGAAAACTGTAGCGCCCAATGGGAGCCGACTTCACCGCAAACGTCACCACAACCGTCGGCACCTCCAATGGATAGCTGCAGAACACGCTAGCGAGCAGCGGATATTTATTCATTTGTACCAAAATGACTATGTGACGCTGCCGAATCCTACACCTATCATTTATTAAGAAAATAAATAAAATTGGAGAACGAAGTGCGTACAGAGCAGTGGGCGCATTCTGATGGCAGTGAAAACGGGGTTAGGGTTTCATCGGCAATATGGCGTCTTGAAAATGAGCGATTAAAGATTGTACGAATCACTCCAAATACAACTTCAGGTGGGTAAATGAGAGGGAAAACAACTATAACATGGTTAAAGTTCTGAAAAGTCGATTTTACATAATAGATCTGCATTAATAGTTCTTATTTGACAGGTTAAAAATGCCAAGGTAAAATCAGATCATGATGGCTAACGCTAACATCCTAAGCACAAAATATTTGAGATTCATCACTTCTCTGCCAGTTTTTCATAGCACAGATATTAAAAGCTTGCAATATACGTTCTGTCTTTCTATCAGGTGCTCAAAAGCCTCTTAAGTAAGTGTGCATTTGTTCCACCCCCGCGGTCGCCAGCAGCCCAGAGGAATAGCGCTCGTCAATCAGAAACAATAGAATGGTCACAGTCCGTCAAAAATGTTGCTTTCCTTGTCTCGTGGGTGGACGACACAGCATTAGCAAGTGTAAGATTTGCCTTTACGCTAGTCCTGGTTCTTATTGATAGCTGTTAGCTCTTTGCTTGCCTGATGCGTACAGTGTCACTTTGAAATGTAGTCTTTGACGCCCCAGAAAGAACCGTTTCATCTCCTTGTCAATCATTTGTCGTCTATTCCCAATACCTTTCGTTTTTTTAGGTTAATACGTGTCTTACGCTATTGCTCCTGTCACAAAAAATAGACAACCAATTTTGCGATTTCTCTTGGCGGCGTCCATGCGTAGTCTTCATATGTTATTTCTAAAGTTTTTTTCAGTTTTTGTTGCTTATCCATGGCTTTTGGCACGCAATCATCTTAGGACGTGTATTAAATATGTCAATCAGATGGGGAGCGGTGACAGAAGAGGAGATGCAGATGCGGCATTTTGCTAGCTTTGGCAGGTCATTGGGGAATGGTGCTAGCACTAGGCTTCATGTGCATATTCGACACTAGGGCGGCTGCAAGCTGGGGTTTGTTCTCTGTCACAAAAAAGAGAAGACGACACAGATATGAAGAAGATGAGTGGAATTTGACACTGTGTTGACGTGTACACTGAAAATCTGATCATAGTCTGATTTCTAGATCGGATTATTGATATGACATGTAAACAGTAACATCTGATGTGATCTGATTTCTTTCTGATTGTTCAAACCTTGCAAGTTTGCACAATGAAAACACATGTTTGAGTAAGGCTTTATTATTAGTCTGTCTACATCTCCAAAGATCAAATGCTCTGTTCCATTTTGTGATGTCATGTAGTGGTAGTTTTCAAGTTAATACCAACTGCCAAGTTAGTACTACTGTAGGCCAGTAGTTTATTTAGAAATGTCATATGGCTAAGATGTTACCCGTTACCCTGGACTGAAAAGTATTGAAAAGAGTTGGACCTTTACTGCACAAAAATCCTACTTTCTAACTCAAATTATTCTAAATATCATTAGATTTGTCCAATTTTTTGTCCAAAAATTTTAGCACTTTTGAAGCTAATCCCTCAGTACTTCTGTGTGTGACATAAACCAAATTTCCACCTTTGCCGACAATAGTTTTTTACCGTCATATTAATATTTCACATTTCGTGTTTTATAAATGAGACCTTGGATCTTGGCTGTGAGCATTCTCCTTTCACTGCTGTGTACACGTCTCACTGTAGACTTTCAAATACAGAAGGAAAATTGTACAGAAGAGGCGGAGGAGCTGTCAGCATGTCAATAGGTAAGTCTTCATGTCATATACAAGGCCATAAGGAGCAGACATGTTTGTCCCATTTTGACAGTAGCAATGAAATGAAATGTAGCATATGGTCCAGATACTATAAAAGTGTCAACATCTGTACTGAACCGGCCTTCAGACATCCATTACTTTCTATACTCCACTATTACTCACTTTTGGTGGCAGACTTGTCAAAAAGCATCTTGATTTGTCCTAACTGGTAAAAGTGTGTGGCTAATTGAAATTCCACCATTTGAAAAAAAGACGGTTCTGAGGGGGTTCCAAGGCAGTTAGGGTTAGGGTTAGTCGGTGGTGTCGGTGTTAGGGGGTTAGGGGGTTAGATTAGCGAGTTAGCGGTAGGGGTTTAGGGGTTAGGGGGTTAAGGTTAAGGGTTAGGGGGTTCTGATAAATTTTCAGGTACATGGCTTTGGAATGCACATTTTTTTCCAAACTCAAAACTTGTAATCTGTAATAAAAAGTTGTATAGATTCAACTCAGTCTCCAAGAACCTATTTGCCAGTTCAGCTACACACTACAACACTCCTTCATCCCATTTGCGCTATACATGCTTGTCCATTCCTCATTGGCCGTTGGGCGTGGTTAGTACTTGGAAGGGAGACCAATGGGAATACAAGGTGCGAGAGTGGGGCAGCAGTAGATCTAATGGAAACACTTCGTCCACATTGGAATCATAGTGTGGATGTGGTGAGTGCATAGGTGTTGGTGGTGATTGGAGGGGGCCAGTGGCGTAGATTGTCAGCGTCGCTTCCATCACAATCAGACGGACACCGTCATCAGGAAAAAGCCTCCAGTAACACCTTTACTGGGACAGATATATCGGCCATGTCTATACTTCGTTATTACATCAGCGATTAAAAGTATACAGGAATGAGTGAAAGTAAGTAAACATTGAGGAGAAAACGAAAAGAAAGGCATAGATACTCCATGGAGAGACCGCACAGCTCCTCACCATCATTTCAAAACACTTGTATCTACAGAATGTCCAAACTCTCTCCACTACAGCGGTCAGGGGCTCTGGGGCAGCTCTCCTCTTCTACCTCCCTCCATCCCCCTCTCCACCCCTCTCTCTTTTTCACACACTCTCTCCTTTCCTCTTTCTCTGTTCTCCTCTGTCTAGTCCCTCGGCAGCCTAACGCTCAGAGCACACGGAGGTATACGCGCACTGGTGCATTCATCCGCATATTGGCATTCTAATACAGTGGAATACATTAGTCATTCTGTAACAGACAGGAGGCCGAGCTCACAATAGGCCCCCCACAGCGTCCTCTGCAGCCCGGGAAAAGTCATGGGTCACTTTGTACCACAGTCACAGCTCATGTCCCCAGTCACTCCAGACCAAACTCAACACTGTTTAATGCACAGAGAGCCAGCTATGGGGATGTGCAAGGACTTTCCAGTACCGCTGACTTTGAAAAGAGTGATTTTTATTTACAGAAAATTAAAATGGGGATGTCGCACTTAGGTCTCAGGGTGAAGGAAGAAAGTAAAGTCACACATACAGTGGCTAGCATTCTCCTCACATCCAGGGACGGTTCTAGGGAGTGGCCAGGGGGGATATCTGATTGGTCACTCAGATACCACCCCACTCAGAAGGGTGAGGCAGAATATTGAGGGTAAATAACCAGTTTTTTCTTGTAATATTGCACCAAACTGTAACAAAAAATAGATTTAAATATTTATATTTCTTACTATTTAAATTATTTATTGACAAAAACTTTTAAGTGTTAACAACTTTTAAGCGTCGCCTTCATGGAACCATATGCAAGATTTTTATTTTGATCTGAATCGTCACTACTTAAGGTTCCGAGATTTCACATGAGGCATGGCCACTTACATGATCAAAAATACCTTGAAAAACATACATTCATACTGTGAGTGGGGTCCCCTCTGCACAGATCTGACCTGTAAGTTGGCTTGGTGGTGGTGGAACCTTCTAGGCAAATCAACCGAGACCGTCCACCGGAAAAGTTACACAGAACACATTTACCTCTTTACTCCGTCTAATCCAAACATATGAAAACCGAAAACAACATTAAGGTTTAAATGCCAAGTCTCTTTTTCTAGTTTGGAGAAGAGCGGCGAACGAATGCCGTGTGCGTTTTGTTCACTTTAAAATCTGGAGTTGCTTATTGAAAATGTACAAAATAACATTACTCTTGAACACAAAGCCTACACATTTAAGAGGTGACATAATGCCACGATACATCTTATATATGAGACACTTATTGGTTTCATATTTGGACTTGTATACGCTCCCAGTGCGGTTTTACCTCTGGGCTTTAATAGCAGGCCTGTCACCTCCACTCTGGAACGTATCACCGCTTTAAAACATATAGATCTGTTTGTATTGAGAGCCCCAAGGGTGAGCTTTGACTTGAGAATACAACATAATGAAGACGCACAGCTGAATAGACTTCTACTGTACATTTTCCATTTGCTGAGGCAGAGAAATATTGGGATTAAATTAAGATACTGCACTGCTTGTTTTGGAAGCTAGGCGGCCCGAGTGGATTTGACAATTGTGTTAGCATGCTTAGGTCGGGGCTGTTGTTGCTAGCAGATGTTTTGCTAAGATTCTAAGTAGTGATATTCTCCCGGGCGCGTAGCAGCAGCATATGTTTACATAGTCCACAGTGTGTCTTTTGCATAATGTTGAACGATCTTTAGCTATTTGGTTCGAAGTCTGTTCCAAAGGTGTTATGTAGTTGCATTAATAGGAACAGACATGTTATTTTCGTAGAATGTGCTAAAAACGTTTGAAAATAACATCTGTATGTTAATGACAAAGGTGGAGAAGTGAAAAAAAATAGGTGATATAAGGGTGCTGCAGGTTTAAATAATAGAAATGATCAGTGAAGAACATGGAAAGACAATTTACACATTGCAGGTAAAAAAAACCCAAGCGTTAGCGTTAGCGTTAGCGTTAGCGTTAGCGTAACAGAGCTACCAACTGAAAAAGTCTCTACAAAAACCTTTGCCAGTTTAAATGTGAGGTGACTGCTTTTTCTCTGTTGTTAGTATGTAAAATATAAAAAAAATTGAATAGAAAATTGTAATTATACATTTTCAAAGGATGCAAAATACTCCTGTTTCAGTCTACATGAAGGTCAAAGAAATATATAGGTGTGAATGTGGGGCTTAGAGACGTTTAGGTGCATCTAGTAAGTAAGTAGTTTGTCATCACTGATCTAAAACAAGTGAGTAAAGGTTCAAACGTGTAATATTTTCCTAGCTGTTTCTTACCTTGTGCAGTTGAATGCCTCTCCTAGCCTATTACACTGTGCTATTACACGCAGTGTAATCAAACCCAAAGATGCTTTACAATAAGACGACAGAAGAAGACGACAGTAGAAATCAGAACAGGTGAGTAGTTTGAGTAGTGATTTGAAGTGCTGCAGTGAGTCCAAGTTCCTGATGGATTGTGGGAGCGTGTTCCAGAGGGCAAGGGCGGCGAAAGCGAAACTCAGTCCTCTAAGGTTTACACCCATTTTGAAAAATCTGTTTAAATTGGACTGGGCCATTTACCCAGTTTTCCTGGCGTGTATGTAAATATAGAGTATGGAACTTTTCCATCATCACTTTGCCTGGAATGTTTCACAATATGGCATTAAACTTATATCTCCTGCATTTATTAAATTCCGTGTTTTTTATTGCAACAGCTGTGCGGCCTCTCCGCAGATGTGACCTGTAACTTGGCCTGGTGTCACAATCAGGTTTACTGCAGTACTATGGAACACTCCAGGCAACAGTGCTCCTTTAACTACGCTTTGTCCCATCAAATAAAAACCTGAAAATTGTTAAAAACCTTGAATACGTTTTATGCAACATCATTTCTATTGTTTTTTATTGTGACCTTGTGGGCTCACACTACACAGATTGCGCAGTTACACCCCAGCTCTCCTCCCTCTCTCCCTCCCTCTCAGATCCGCAGCCTTGAAGAACAGTCGTGAACACGGAAATGGAACCAAAGTAGCGTTTGATTGGTTCCTTTCCTTTAGGCAGTGATTGAATTTTCCCGTTGCCTGCACAAAGCTCGTCCCCATAGGAGCGCTGGTATAACAACTGTTGGACTCCTGCCTCTTCACTCATAAGGGAAGCCATGTGATGAGATGTATCAGGTTAGTCATGGCAGCACAATGACACGAGAGCAAAGAGAGCCCAGGAAGGAGCGCAGGCATCAGCTGCTTTATGGGAAGTAAAGAGGGGCCTATCTGGTACCAACGATATTACACACTTGTACCAGAGATTAACATGGTGGGGAATGGTCCGAGCTTTGCTCAGCCTGAAAAAGTCCATGTTAAAAGTCCTATAGAATTAGATTTACATAAACTATACTGATCAGTTCGCTGGTAGTTCACAGAAGCGAGCAGCGGATTTTTCCTTTTCATTTGTGCCAAAATGGATTTGCAACGCTGCTGAGTCGTATCATGGTTTAAGAAAAAAACTGCAGAAGGAAGTAAGTACAGAGCGGTAGGTGTGTATGGGGGGTAGGTGAAAATAGGAATTTTCTGAGCAATCTCATCGTGATTGCAGAAAAAGATTGTAGTGATCTGATATTTTAGCTCAGAGTTGACACCTTTTGTTGTTCTTGTTCTTGTTTATGTGTTGTTGTTAATGTAACTGCTTTTGTATGTGGTGGCACTTGGTTGCTATGAAGACGAGTTGACGTGAAGGTTCTATTGGTCAGTTGCTGGTCTGTTCGGAGACTGGCTCTAGTGAGTTGAGACTACTGTTGTTTTGCTCTTGTTTTGACGTGGGTTACGGCCTACAGTCGCCCTTGTGCTCAGAAAATACAAAAACAGAAGAAATTTTGCGTGTTTCCTTACATTATTTCCTTATTACGCTACATTATATTCTGATTGCTATGCATAAAAAACAGCAGCAGAGGACTCAGGGAATCCAGGCAGTGCAGCAATGAGGAGTGAAGCAGTTTGAATCAAGATAAATACGTCTGGTAGCGTCAAAGTTGATGGCAACATGATTTGAGCACTGAACTCATCAAAATGACAGTAAGTGAATTTAAAAACACAGAGGAGCCTCACGGGTTAAACCAGCTGAAGTACGAATCTTGCATTTATTAAATTACAGTATCTGGAAAGACATTCATTCTTATTGTGAGTGAGGTCGCCTCTCCTCGGACGTGACCTGTAAGTTCTGGTCCGATGGTGTCAACTGCTTTTCCTCAAGGAAACAGATAAGTTTAATGCAACACTCTTGCTTGTCTAGCTTTATTCTCCTCCTGTGTATTTGACGTCAATGAAAGAAGAGATGCAATCCAATGACATCAGTCCTTTTAAAGCGGTGCTGCATTATGTGTGTAACCTCTACGAGCACACGCACCTCCACTTAGAGGCCGTGAGAGCTCCTAATCACAGATATCTGCGGGCTTTTCTTAGGTATTCAGGGGGAGACTAGCTCAGTACCGGCCGAGTCTATGCTCAGGGGAGTGTTTAGAAGCCTTTACCCAGCAGACGGTGTTCTTTATGGGGGTCGGAGCCACGCTGTCCCCCCTCTCATATCTCGGTGCCCTCCATCTCGCTTTGATTCTGTCTGACTACCCTCATGCAAAGTAGCAAACACAAAGAGAGAGGGAGGCTGCGCTGACAGAGGCTCGTGATGTACTGGGCTTGTTTTTATTCAAAACTAGTACAAGGACATATGGTGAGTGTGTCTGGTTATAGGAGGTAAGGATCCTCATAACATTTAACAGCGAGGGCGTCCATGCATGTTGATGCGGTAAAGCAGTACTGCCGGTACTCCAGTTTCATGTAATAGGGTTGTAAAAAAAACCCCCCAAAAAACATGCTAATCAATAATAGCATTTAAAATAATAATAATAGTAATAATAATCAAAACTAGATACTCATTTGTGCAAGTATCAGTACTGAAAAACAAATCATCATGTTGGACTTCCCCTTAGAATTGTTTTGGTGTAGTCTGGATCTATATCAGAACTATCATTGGGCCCCATGGTAATATCAGAAAACTACTATTATTTCGGGTGACAGTAGCTCGGTTGGTAGAGCGTTTGTTCACCGATCAGGTGGGGGTTCGAATCCCAAGTGAGTGGTCTGATCCACATGACGGCTGTGCGTTTCCAGCTCCCATCGCACCCCAGTGAATGAGTGAGTGGTTCATTGATGTAAAGCGCTTTGAGTGCCTTGAAGGTGGAAAAGCGCTGTATAAAAATGTGACCATTTACCATTTTGTGTTGAATGCCAGGTTTTCTTAAAAAGTAGTGTTATTATTGTGTTACATATACTGTTTTTTATAAGTATGTAAGTACTGCACCTTTTCCTTATTGTCAGAACTGAGTTTGATATTTTTGCATTGGTAGTGACAAGCAAGTCTACTTTTTGTTTTGGTTCCAAGCCAGAAAAAATAAATAAATAAATAAATAAATAATAATATTAACATTTTCTTTTTTTTAATTTCATTTATTTTATTTATTTATTTTTAATAAAACATGCAAACTATGAGCAGTATTTTACAAAAACAGTATATTGTGCTTTTAAATTAATAAACTTGACCTTGCAAAAGTTTACATGGACCAAACCAGGGCTTATATAAGGTCAGTACTGTTGTTCTTCCCATACTGTACATTTTGTATTTGTATCAAAGTCTACTTTTATGTACCTTATTTTAATGCATACTTACTATCATACTTTTTTCTATTATTACTCTTTGTTCAGTGTTGCACCATAACGCTGAAGCAAGTTCCTGTGAATTTTGTAAAACTGATTCTGATTCTGATTTTGAACCCAAGATAAACTCCACATTATCAGGCTAACCCAGATGTATTCCATTGTTGAGCCAGTTGCTTCAAACAGTGAACAACATCCAGCAAAACGTCAGGAGATTCTGACAGCAGTGATTGATACTGTGTACTTTCACTTATTTCCACAGATTCCCAAATATAGTTTTTATATTTAAGCAGTGTATGTTGGTTGGTTTCAGATTTGGCCCAAGATGTATTTTGACCCCAAATTGTGAAATCTGATTACTTTAAACAGCACATAATAATACCGTGATCCCTGAGCACTCTTGATACCTACAAACGCTCTCCAAGTGTTGTGCTTTGAATTCTAATCCACTGACCTCGCTGTGCATATTTCAAGATATTTGTGGAGAGATACCAAGAAAATATAATCTTAATCTATATTGTACATTGTCTAAACCAGACTTGGAGAGACTTATCCATGCGTTTGTCTCCTGTAGGTTAGACTACTGTAACGGCCTGCTCCAAACATGTGGTAACACAGCTGCAGTACATCCAGAACGCTGCTGCTCGGGTCCTGACTAGAACCAGTACGAGCACATAAGTCCTGTGCTCAGGTCTCTGCACTGGCTCCTGTGGCTCAGAGAACAGACTTTAAAGCAGCTCTGCTTGTTACAAGTCTCTCCATGGCCCAGCACCAAAGTACATCTCCCACATGTTAGTGCCATATGAACCATCTCACACTCTGAGGACTTGTTAGTGCCATATGAACCATCTCACACTGAGGACTTCAGGGACCAACCTCCTGCTGGTGCCCAGAGACAGGACTAAATGTGGACTAAACCAGGGCTTAACCAGGACTAAACCAGGACTAAACCTGGGGAATCAGTGTTTCAGTTTTATGCAGCTAAAACCTGGAACAGTCTCCCTGAAGATGTGAGACAGGCCTCTACTTTGACAATGTTTAAATCCAGGCTCCAAACAGTTCTGTTTAGCTGTGCATTTGACTGAAAGGTTTTTATTCTGCGCGCTTCTCTTTTAACGTTAATGTTATGATGATTATTTACATTTTTATTTGTTTATATTGCGATTTTAAAGTCTTTCTTATTCTGTAAAGCACTTTGAATTACTTTGTGTACGAATTGTGCTATACAAATAAACTTGCCTTGCCTATTTTTTGGGAAGAGAAAACAAAATTCCCATTGGTAGTCACACATTTTCAGTCCCCAGTGTCCTCTTTTGGCTCTCCCAGATTCCGAGCATGGCAGGCCTGATGAAATGAATGTGTCATTGTTTAACCAAATGTTGTTTTAAAGACAGACTAATGGGGCTTGAGAGAATTAACACTATACATTACACGAGAGTCACACCCGGCTGTTTACCAATGCCTCTGCTATGCCTGTTCCACACCACTTCACCAAAAACAGTAATTGGTTTTAACAGAGCAATAGAAGTCAAGACGAGTCAATAGGACAAGTAGATTGGATAATTACTGTTGATTAATCAGCCAACGAGTAAGGCACGCATCGGGGAGCTCCATTTTAAGGGACACATTTTGAAACGGCCACTTTAATTGGCGCTCCCTATCTTATGCCGCATCTAAATGGTAAATTGTCACATTTGTCTTGTAAACTATTCTCTCATTCTATTCACAATTAAAGCCGGGTGTCCACTGCGCCATTTTGCTCTCG
>KN484476.1:11653-24131 GCA_000787095.1 Periophthalmodon schlosseri
CTAGAAACACTTGTGATGTCATGTGGTAATACAGGAAGTGCTTCACTGTGTTTTTTAACTCCATACATCTTCACTAAAATCATTCAGATCATTTCTACTACACAAAAGGTAAATGTAGCTGTTAACTTGAAAACTAGCATTACATGACATCACCAGGTGGAACAGAGTATTCTGAGCTTTTGAGATGTAGACAGACTAATAATAAAGGGTTATTACTCAAACATGTGAATGAAACAAAACACAACTCCAGGTATGTTTTAGATGAGGTACCAGCATTATAACGTGGATTAAAGCTCACAAGAGTCCATTTTGAGTAATATAGGGCCTTTCAATCATACGACAGCACACAGACACATGGTGCGATGGTGAACGCAATCAGTCGTGGAAAAGAC
The DNA here is from genome assembly GCA_000787095.1 of Periophthalmodon schlosseri. Taxonomy (NCBI): domain Eukaryota; kingdom Metazoa; phylum Chordata; class Actinopteri; order Gobiiformes; family Gobiidae; genus Periophthalmodon; species Periophthalmodon schlosseri. The sequence continues at coordinate 12,046 of KN484476.1, forward strand.
CGAAGTTTGTCAAGGCGAATATCAAGCTCCATATGTGGTAACGTCTCCATAATTGTACAGGTTGGCTGAGGCTAGCGCTACGTGCTACAGGTTTTTCGGTGTTTGTAGAAGTTAGAGAGTGAAAGGGAATCGGGAAGAAATGGAATTGGGAACAGAGGGTCCAGTTCAAGGCAGATCTCTTCTGCTGTAACTGAGGAGCACTTGTGTTTACTGCTGGCCACAAAGATCGCGTTTAATCTTTGTCTCGGTCTCACTCTAAGACCAAAGACCCACAATTTTTAGCTACGACTCAAGATTATCCAGACTATCAGAAATCTTTCCTCCCAGACGGACAAAACTGGCAGTGGACACCCAGCTGAATGCACAGACACTGGAGGAAAGGTACAAGAAGTGTTTTGCTCAATTACAGAGGAGAAATGTACATTGATGCGAGAGGAAATTGAACCACAAACCTTGTCATCAGAGGGTGAACATCCAACTCAACCACTGTCTCTGATTTATGAGGTAGTTATTGAAATATAATTGGGTTTAAAGGTGCACTATGTAATTTTTTTGGCGGGGGTCTGCCACAGTCGTGATCTGTGGAGAGGCGAGCCCGCTCACAGTAAGAATGCTATTTTCAAGGTATATTACAGTTTAACGCCATATTGTGAAACATTCCCGACAAAGTAAGTAACATCTCTATACAAGCAGGTACCAGAAAAAGTTGCTTAGTGCAGCTTTGACCTAAAAACATTTGAAATCTTGATTCTAAGCTGATTCAATGACACGTGAATGCTTTAGCTTTAAGTTCACTTCAGGTAGGGTCCGAACACTTAAGTATCATAAACAAGGAAATTGAACTCGCAACTTTATATTTATGAAGCAACTTTCTCCCACGTTCTGAGCTGCTACCACTCCCACAAGCTGTAAAAATGATATATATATAATGTTTTGAATTTCATACTTGTGCCAATGCATACTTTACAATCCAATGCATCATTTTAAGTGAGGGGTTGTGCAAATGTCCAGTGCAGGTGTAAAAACATTCACATTATTTAGAGCATTCTTGTCTGACCAGGATGTGTTTAGGTCTTACTTTAGCCTTATATGGCCAAAATCCTCCATCCATCCTGTCTGTATATACACGTATCTTTCACTATTTGTCCAACAGTAGCCCTCGTCTCCTCCTGTAAAAACCATTCGTAGGCAGCGTGTGGGATAAACATCACAAATCGCGTTGATAAACCATGGAGCCTACATGGAAACTGTAGATGTAATAGTCTTCTGCTGCGTGGTTTTCAGGGAATTTGGGGTATTTTTTTTAAAAGGACTAAAGTTGGGGTAAAAATAAAATATCAGACCACACGACCATAGAGTAGTCTGCGAGTTTCTGATGACATTTTATTTCAAATCTCAAATCATTTTTCTTTTTATAAGGGAAAACCATAGACTGTATAAAGAAGTGGACAAAGTGAGTGTGACGTCACCCGACTCCAGTCAAATGAAGCTCATCGAGGCTAGAGCAGTTACAGCGGCAAATCTGGAGCCGAGTTCCATGTATGGAATTCCGACCGCAAGTATCATAGCAACCAAAGAGCCAATCCTGTGCGAGGCTGTTGAAGATAACGCCTCTTCCTGCCCTGCTTAGCAACGGTGTCAATCAAACCTGTTGTTGAAAAGAAGGCACCTGATTTGTCTGTTATTAATGTTCATATCTTGATTTATGGACTTAATAGCGAAATAAAAACACCAGGATCATGTAGAGCGGGACTTAATAGGAAATAAAAACACCAGGATCATGTAGAGCGGGTTAATACGAACATTTTAAGACCAAAACAACGAGGCTCACTGCAGCAGTTACGGAGAGAGGGGCGCGCCCACGCTCACTTCCTGTTTGGAACGTGGCGGCTATATATGGATGTAAGGTTGGAGCAGGGAGGTTCAAAACAGTAAAAAGTAAAAAAATAAAAAAAAATAAAATAAATAAAATAAAAAGTTGGAAAAAAACAAACTAAAAAATTCAGACCTGGAATAAAATTTTACAAGTCACCATCCTTCTCTGTCTGCTGAATCTGTAGGTGTCATTAAGTCTGTGGCAAATAACGACTTATCGACTTATCATTCAATATATGGCAGCTGGAACTATATATTTTGGGGCTCAACATTTATCATGGGGAGTTTTTCTTTGTAAAATTGGGGATATTTTTAGTTTTTTTAGTTTTAATACGCCAAGATCTGAGCTGTAGAGGTTTGAATAAGTCACTTCTATGGCTAATTATTGCTTCATTTGGCTATTTATTTACTGCAGCTCAGACTTTTTAATGATACTGTCTATTTAAAGATGTTAAATAGACAGATAAATAGAATGTATTGGGATTATCTTGGTTTATTTTAATTGCATCAGTGGCATAAAGTAGCTTCAATATTATCATTTATTGCAATATTTCTCTGTATCAATATATCGTGCGTCAAAATATGTTATTGTGACAGGCCTAGGTGTCATTGGCCAATCAGAACGATTTTTACAGCTTAAAAACAGACCACCCTGGTTATTTTATGGACATAGGCATTTTATATTTAGGATTTAGGAACTTTGAAAATGGCTCAAACAAAATGCAACTTCACAGAATTCATTTTAAAATAGTTGATTTCTTACAATTTTGCCCTATGGTTCAGTGCACAGTGTTGTTGTCTATTTCGTTTCCTTAGCTGCTTTACTCAGTAGTGAGTTCTAACATTTTCATGGATTGACAACTGCCAAAACAAACTTGACTTTTCATAATTTGCTACTTTTGCTGGCTAACGCAGGGAGGTTCAGTAAAAAGTAAAACATAAAATGAAGCAAAAAATGTATTACTCGTCTGTAATTTGTATATATATAAGTTTGCAAATTCTCATCATTCTCCTTCCAGACCCTGCTGCATCTGTAAGTTAGTGATGGGACTTTCGGCTCTTTTATGGGATCCGAATCTTTTGAATCTGTTCCTTTCAAAGAGCCGTTCAAAAGACTGGCTCGTTTAATATTTATTTATATGTTAGAAGCCAATGTGAGAACTCATTTTAACAGCAAACTAATCACAAAGAGACGTGACAAAGGCTCAGATGTGTTTAAAATGGTTCAAATTGAGAGTGTGAGTGTGTTGAGTGTGTTTACAATTTAAAATGATGTATAACCCTAATAAAAAGTTGACCTACAAAATTAATTATTAAAAACTAACAATTATTATGTTGGCAAATCTGTTTTTTGGTTGTTTTTTTGTTCACAAAGCTCTCGTGTGTCGCCTGCTCTGCTTCTGAGCTGATTCTTGTGTTGGTTCAGTGTTACTCAGTATAAAAATACATACAAATTTTAAGAAAAAGATTTGATTCTTTTAAAAAATGAGAAACGATCCGGTTCTAGCCGTTCGCGTTAAGGAACCATTCAAAAGAGACGACTCGTTCACGAACATCACATCACTACTATAAGATTCATTGGCTCTGTCCTCGGCCAATCAGAACGATTTTTACAGTCAAAAAACCACAAACTGGACCAGTCATCTTTACATAGGCAGCTTTTTTTATACACATTTCAAAATTAAAAGTTTCCTTGGCTATTTTTAAGTTGATGGATTGACAGCTGCTACAACAATCTTGACTTTTCATAATTTGCTATTTATGCTAAGTAACACAACTTGGTACTTGAAGAAATACACGGTGAACCGCGCCTACAAGTTTGTATACGTTCCCAGACTAGCTTGGTGAGTGAACAACAACTTACAGTGGCGTGTGTGCGTGAGAGTACGTGTGTGTGTTTACTGACCTTTGACCCCTGGCTCTGTCTCGTGTCGACGCGGCCCCCGGAGAACACTTCACCCCAGCTCCGCTCTGACATCACACGCATCCCGGCCAACACAAACCAGACCAACGCTTAAATACAACAGTGACAAATGAAAGGAGTTGAATGTTAGGGAGCCGTTTGGTTTGATATGTGGCGGAGGATCCAAATGAACTGGCTTTACACGTTTCTGTTTTACTCCACGTAATCTTGTGCAATGAAAGTTAAAAGGCGCTGTAGCGGATTTTTACTGTTCTAAAAACGTGCAAAAAACGGTCCAAAAGTTATTCCTCATTTTCCTAACACGTCCTAACATCCTAATTACTCACAGCGGAGAGTTATGAGAGCTTTTCACAACTTGCCGTCACAGTAATGATAACAACTAGCATGCCAACAGTGCACTTTCTGATTTTTTTTGAGGATAAACTGCTTTTTAATTAGATGCAGATGGCACACGGCGGTCTCATCTTGAGGAGAGGCAATGCAAGTTTATTCGTACAGCACAATTGGTACACAAAGTAATTCAAAGTGGTTTACAGAATAAAAAAGACATTAAAATCACAATACAACAAGTCAAAACATAAATAATCATCATAAAATTTACATTAAACGAGAAGAGTGCAGAATAAAAACCTTTCAGTCAAATGCGCAGCTAAACAGAACCATTTGGAACCTGGATTTAAACATTGTCAAAGTAGAGGCCTGTCTCACATCTTCAGATTTAAAAATGTCAAAGTAGAGGCCTGTCTCACATCTTCAGGAAGACTTAATAATAATAATAATAATAACACTTACTGTATATAGCACTTTTCATGATGCTCAAAGACGCTTCACACAATTCAAGACATTTGGACCTCAAGAACTGCTTTTATGATACATCTGTTAGAGCCAAAACAAATGTTCTCAAATACATTGAAAGAAATGGGCACGGCCATTTTAAACGAACCCTTTCTGGGAACATACATAAACATATTTGATTAGAAAAAATGATTTCTGAAAACCCCACATTATTTTTGTAAAAGCAGCATTTTGTGAGCAGACCACTTCGTGCTTTCTGCTTCTAATAGTAAAACATTTTATTGATTGCAAATCCGGAAGGAAGAGTTAAGCTTAAGTGATTTGTCAAAGGAAACGATTATGTCCAATTACGTCCATCACCAAACCGAATGATGTTGACAGAGTTGGGTTTTCATTAGAACAGCCAGGGCGGATTTTTAAAGAGCGGTTTAGTCCAAAAATATATCAATTATAATCAAATAAAAAGCTTTCTGAATCATCCCTTATTCTTTCCAAAACTAGAGTCTATTTTTGTTTCTTGTTCCTGTGCTCTTGGGAACTGTGTGGAGCTAGTCTCGCTGTTTTCAGCCATACGTGGACGCACCTGTGAGGACAAGCGCAAGTGTTAAGAGAACAGGGTAACTCCCAGCTCACTACAGACAACGCCATCACGGAGTAAGCATATAGCCACGACCGCACACACACATACACACACTTTTACAGGCACAGATATGAACATGCACATATGAGGTCACTGAGAGGTCACCATTAAAGTCTAAAGTACTACTCTCTTATAAGGCATATGGTGGGGCATGCGTTTGTTTACTAGACCAGTGAACACCCACACACAAATACAAACTGCAACACGTTTGTATCTTAATAACACCACTACTACCACTACCACTACTACTACTACTACTACTACCACTACTACTACTACTAAATAAACTTGAATTGAATTGAACTAATGCAAAATAGTTAGCTTTTTTACACTGCCCAAGTCTCTATCACCACCATTACTCACGAACCTTATGCATAAGGTAAAGTGCCTTGCCAAAGGACACAGAATGCCATCAAACTATTCAACTTTGGGTTAGTGAGTAGAACTTTCTTAAACGTTCACTACGTAATTTTATGGTGGAGGGTTCAGCATCTGTATATCTCCATGGAACTGTTATTGCTGTGTCTACAATGTTCCAATTGGTTCCAAAATTATTGTCTTGCCATCTTTCAAACAGATCCCAGGCAGTAGTAGCCGATGGGCTTAAATCACATTTTTTATTTTAAGCAAAGGAGTGCCCCAAGGCTCAATTTTGGGGCCGCTACTTTTTACTGTATTTATTAATTCGACTGGTTGCAATTTAAGAGAAAGCCTCATACATTTATATGGTGATGATGTGGTTTTGTATGCTGCTGATCAGGCGATTTTAAAACTGCAGCAAGTTTTTAATGAAATGTAAAAATTAAATTATCATCGCACTTGTTTGTTAATAACACTACTACTACTACTACTACCAATAATAATAATAATAATAATAAATCATATATCTTATTATTTTCATCCATCTTCTTCCACTTATCTGGGGCCGGGTCGCGGAGGCAGCAGTCTAAGCAGGGACTCCCAGACTTCCCCCACCCCAGACACTTCCTCCAGGGTGAGGGAAGTCTGAGAGTCTGGAAATCTTAATATTTATCAAATCTTAGTCATAACAAAAGCATTTTCTTATTAAAGACAAACAAGATGATTTGAACAGTTGAGGAGTGAACATACAAATCCATAGTTATAATCTATGTCACCCCTGAATCATTTGTTTATATTTTGGCAATAGTTGCAATTTACTAAAAGAATCCACTGAGTTGGCGGTGTGTTTCCAGCTCCCACAGACGAATACTGTCATGGTGTGTCTGCGTACACTGGTGTATGAATGTGTGTGTGAATGCGAATGTGAGTTTCTTAATGTAAAGCGCTTTGAGTGCCTTGAAGGTGGAAAAGCCATACCATACTCACACGCATGAATTGCTTTTAAAAGTAGATTTTGGATAATATCTCTGTTTTAACTTCAATACATGGTGGAAATAAAGTAAATTCTTCACTGCTACCCTTGAAACCTTTGTTGTTTAGTTTTATAATGCACTTTTAGCTGAACCTCTGCACACGTTTTCCAATTAAGTTATAAAACAACAAACAGAAAATTATCTAAAATGAACTAGACTGAACTATGAACCTTTCCTTGATACATTTCTGTATAATTTACTCGTTTGTTCCACCAAATGTGTGTAAATTTCATCTCTTAAGAATTACACAGATGTTGAAAGCGTGCTCCAAAGATCCAACATTGAATATATTGTTAGGGTTTTGAGTACTGTAGTACACATAACCATGAAATTTGTATTCAGAAAAGCATTTGACATGTTTCTTTCATTTCCATTTGTGCCGTTTATCATCGCTCTCCTTTTCCTGGAATAGAAACTCAAACTCTATCAAAGACATTGTTCAGAACTATTTTTTTTATGAAAGAGCTCAAATGACACAAGTGGGGCTTTAACAAGACGTCTGGAGCAGTTCTGTCCAGAGTGAATATTTCTATAAAAACTCTATTTCCATGAGTCTTTTAGCGTTGCTCCTCTCCCAGGGTCTGCAGCCTCACTCAGGCTTAGGTTTCACTGGGGTTTGGCCTGAGCTGCCCCTCACTGCACAGAGGCCAGTTCATGACAAAAAGCATTTATTTGGTCTTAAAATGCACAATGTTATTTGGTGGAAGTCATAAACAACTAATATTTGTATCTGTATGTGTGTTTTTTGTTTTTTTACTTTTATGTGATGCACTTTGGTCAGCTGAAGTTGTTTTAAATGTGCAATATAAATAAACTTGAATTGAATTGAACTAATGCAAAAGAGTTAGCTTTTTTTTACACTGCCCAAGTCTCTACGACCACCGTTACTCACGAACTTCATGCATAGGGTAAAGTGCCTTGCCAAAGGACACAATGACAGAATGCCATCAAACTATTCAACTTTGGGTTAGTGATTAGAACTTTCTTAAAGGTTCACTACATAACTTTTATGGAGGGTTCAGCATCAGCATATCTCCATGGAAGTGTTATTGCGGTGTCTACAATGTTCCACAGTATGACATTAGTGTAATTGGTTCCAAAATTATTGCCTTGCCATCTTTCAAACAGATCCCAGGCAGTAGTAGCTGATGGATTTCAATCACATTTTTTTACTTTAAGTAGAGGGGTGCCCCAAGGCTCAATTTTGGGGCCGCTACTTTTTACAATATTTATTAATTCGACTGGTTGCAATTTAAGAGAAAAAAAAATACTAATGCACTTTGATAATCTGGTGATAAACATTTATACTCACACCTGCTCCTGTTTTTAATGTTTTAAATGGACCTATGTAGTTATTTTTGGTTTGTTTGTTTTTTGTTTGTATTATTCTGTATTTTAACAGGGCGCCCATGAAAAAGACAGTGAGTGCTCTCATTGGGCTCTCCCTGTAAAAATAAAGATAAATAAATCAAACATCTGTGGTGAGACAAGCCCTCTCACAGTAGGAAGCAATATATTATGTTTTTTATTGCTCAAAAATACCTTGAAAAACATGTATTCTTACTGCGAGTGGGCTTGCCACTCCACAGATCTAATGTGTAACCTGGCCTGACAGTAAGCGAGTGGCCCTCATGAAACAAGCTACGTGGTGTAACTTCAACAGCATTTTTTTTGTTAGAAGAATTTAAAAAAGAAATCTGTTTATCTAAGATTTGATCAAATTATCATGTAGTCTTGTTTTAGTCAAGGAAAAGTCATGCCACACAGTGTCTGTGTATGGTCTGATATGAGGATTTTTAATTTCAAAGGAATAATTCAAATTTACAAAATTTATTTACTGACATTAGTAAATTGAATTACTCTCTATCATTTCAGTTTATTTTTAGCCATGTCTGTATATTTAGTCACAATTTTAGTCCTAATTATTTAGTCACAATTTTAGTCCTAATTATTTTTTTTATATTTTAGTGTCTGTTTGTCTGTTTTATGCTACAAAATTGATATGTTTTCATCCAAATCCACACTTAAAATAGTGTAAATCCATACGCCCATACACCGTTCCACATATGTCTATATATATCAACAGAAATCTTCAGGGTGCATCATTAGAGGAGGTGTAGGAGGTGGTCAACCGCTTCACCTTGTGTCCAAATACACTTTGTCCTCCTGACCTCTTTCTGTTTGCAATGGATGAGCTTCTCTTGGGGAATTGTGATGGTGCTATTGATATTTGAGCCACACACTGCAGAGGTGAAGGTAACACTGCCACACCTGAGCTCAAGAGCACAAGGTCAGTCCACGGGGCAGGGCTGTTTGCGGGCCGAGGAGTCAGGCACTGTGTGCATCCTGATGGAGGCCAAGGGCACACTGATATACCTCCTTAAACCACTCTGATGCTTTGAATGATTGGATTGCAAAAACGAAAAAAATTTCATTATTGAGGACCAGATTAAAGGCTCTCTCTGTAACATTTTAAAGAGGGTCCGTCTCCTCCTTGTCTCCATGGAAATGTTATTCCTTTGTCTACAATGTTCCACAGTATGCATTATACAGTACATATACATTAAATTTGCGCATTTACAAGGAGAGAAGCAGGTGCTGCCACCAGGTCGAGTTACAGGTCCAATCTATGCAAAGGAGAGCCTGCACAGTAACAATGTATGTTTTCAAAGTCTTTTTTTAGCATTGTGCATTTATAGACAGGGAAGATGTCTGCGCTTTTCTCTCTCTGCTGTTGTGATGTTTCAATCAGTTTCAAATATTCATCATGACGTTCCTCGTTTTCCTGATCGCTTTCAGCAAGAGCCGTTCAGAGGGCTACACATATCAGTCTGACATGAGCCAGGTCACCTTTAAACTGCCAACTAAACAATTTAGATTGAATTATTATTTTTCAAATTACCTTTGCCTTAACAAGTTTTGTACTTCACGCAGGTAAGAAAAGACCCAGGAAGCAATGTCAGATGATTAATAAAATATTTGAATAAAAGAAAGTCAGTTCTGTATACTAAATCTAAGAAGACAAAAAAAAAGTTATGTTGCCAGGTTCTCCACGCAGGACATTCTTTTTCATGGGGAGCTGTTCACTGTTGGACTGTCCCGGGCTCCCACAGTCCTATCACATGGCTAAGTGTGCAATAGCAACAGTGCGTCTGAGCAGCAAATAGGAGACGACACTTTGAGCGTATAAGGGCCAAGCTGCAGCGTGCCAGACCAGTGACCGGCTCAGACAGTTCTAACAAGGCTCTGGAAAACACGGCTGATTTAGTGCTGCTCCGCGTGCAGGCTGACGGCTGGGTTAGGCCGGTAATGCACTGCAAATAAACAGGAGCGCTCAAACTCTAGGGACTGCGCTGCCCATCACACCGCTGTCACATAGACCTCCTACATATATGTTTAATACTCCTCTCCAACAAGACTTCAACTGCCACTTCTTATTAGAGTGGGATTATTGGGAATTTTAGTATTATTATTTTGTCCAGTCTTGGCGTGGACATTTGGTGACTTGTAGAGAATGGGTAATCCTCGTGGTAAACTCGCTAACACCATCGCAAAAGAAAATTCTGAATACTCATCGTAGCTTCTTCAGGGTTTTCGTTCTGACAGGGTTTTGGTAAGTCGCTACTTTATATTCCCCTCACCAAATAATCAAATTTGACGTAATGTTATGCTATGCCAATTATTATTTTCTTTATAAAGGCAACCGCACGCTACACCAATCAATGTCAGATCCGGTCACCACTCCCTCCCTCTGGTCACCCAAACTCAGTCAGAGCAGTGCAATCAGATTCGTTTATTTCAGTAAAGCGTAGGAAACGGACAATTTGATTGGTCATGAAATCTTACTTATCGCAACTCATGTAAACAGCGTACAGATTTAAAATGTGCCTTGTTGATTCTATAGAAAACCACGATGTTTCTCAGTCCTCTGTGTTATCTTTTCTGCACAAGCAGCCATGTTTGTTTTGACACAGCCGGACCATGTGTTTCTCTTATTAGCTAATCTGTCTGTCAGTCACACCCATCTGAACTCTGGGAGACAAGGCCAGAGTCTACATGTTTGTAAGTACGAGTTAGGGATGCACCGATCCAGCTTTTTCTTTTCCGATACCGATGTTGATACTTGGCTTTAAGTATCTGCCAATACCCGATATCAACGAATACTAGGGCAGACATTGAAAATATCATGTATTTCCTTTAAACACAAACAGCATGGATTTCCTTTAAACACAAACAGCATTAGGTAAAAAAAAATGTTTTGCAATTGCAAAACAGTTTTGTAAAAATAAAAGTTTAATATTATGAGACATTTTATGTTTTGTAATTGCAAAACAGTTTTGTAAAAATAAAAGTTTAATATTATGAGACATTTTAGGCCAACATTGGCGTAATAAGACGATTAACTAGCCAATTTATACACCAAAATAGGACATCAGCTGAACAGATATCCTGGAAGTCGTTATCTGATCCACCAAAATCTCCAATATCAGTGCCGATATCTGATACCAGTATCGTATCGGTGCATCTGGGTCAGGAAGAGTGCGTAGTCTTGTTGGTGAACTGATCTGTCTGTTATTGACCAATGTCTCTTTCACTGTTGATTTTCTAACTTTCTGTTGGTTAAATCAATGACCTTGTTAAGCCCCAAGAGGCAACTGCTGCTGTGATTTTGGGCTTTACAAAAAATAAACTGAAATTGAAATTAGTTGGCCAGGCAAGTATAAAGTAGTTTTGTTTAAGATTTAAAGAGATAAAGATAAACAATCATATCATGCTACATACAAAGACATGGCAGAATTGTGTGGATGGTCATAAAGAGCTTGGCCCTGAGCTACATATAGTGGTACCTTCCACAGACACATCATCCTGGAATCACACTCAAGACGTTTTTGTTGTGATGCGACAGCACTAACCCGGCTAATTTGGCCACAACATGTCAGCGCACCATTAGCATTCGCAATAAAAATACCCATGCATAATATCCCCCTCATCCTTAGTTACCTCTGCTGTCAAATCCCCCATAAGAGACTGACCCTACCTCACTTGCGCCCTCATTTGCGCGAGTGGAGAGCCCTTCTGTGTAAACTTTAAGGACATGTCTGCGACCTAATTGCCGCAGTTCATTTTTAACAAGGCTTCTGATAAAAGAAACACGGCTTTGTGCAGAACACGCCGTATGTTTTTAAACCACCTGTGGCTTAGTTTGCCCGTTTTAATGAGTCCGTCATGTCATTGTCCAGCTAAATAGGTCTATCTTCTCCTGTGTGTCTGTGTTACCAATAATGAGCTCTTTTGGAGCCAGCAGCGGCTATAGAGAAGAAGCTCAGACGAGATTGGCGGAGAGGGCCGAGATCGTGCGCTAGGTAAGGCACAGGTGAACTCTATAACCTTAGAGTAGACAGACTTATGGTGGGGCTAAGGCTGTCAGGGCCGAAGTGATTCAAGAGGCGCAGGGAAG
>KN484476.1:29443-51070 GCA_000787095.1 Periophthalmodon schlosseri
GTTAACTTGAAAACTACCACTATATGACATCACAAGGTGGAACAGAGCTTTGGAGATTTAAACAGACTAGTAATAAAGAATTACTCAAACACGTGTGAATGTAACAAAACACAAATCCAGGTATGTTTTTGAGGAGGTAACAAGATTATAACATGGCTTAAAGCTGACCACGTTGTGTAATATAGGACTTTTAAGACGTCTATGTAGGACTTTTAAGTTGAAATTAACTTTGTGGGTCAAAAAGTCATAAATATGTAATGTAAAACCATGTGAACTTTTGCTTTGAGCGTATCTTTGCTCAAAATAAACGAACTATATACTATATAAACTACTATAACATGCACTGAGATATTAAACAGGGATGAGGTCCATACATCCTATCTCACACCTGGAATAAGTTTCTACTTTTTTGCTTTATTGAGAAATGTTTGTTGACAAAACCTTTAACTTAAAAATCTGGTCAGGAGTTTTACTCAGGTCCTATCCTCGCCCACAGCCCTGTACTTCAAAAAAATTCTTCAAAAAAATATTCAGACTCTGGATCATATACAAACATTCAAAAATGCCATTGTTTTAATGAATGAAAATGAGTTGTTGCTACAGTGAAATGCAAGTTTGGCAGCACAGTTCTGCAGTTTTGTACAGAAAGCCAGTTGAACCATTTCTATTACTATTTTCTATTCAATATTGCAGTTTACAGTTTAAAACATCAGAACTTCTTTAAAATACCAATAGAATTTCAAATGCAAACACTACAAGGGTCTCCTAGGACTTGTATGACATCAGTATTTACATAGTCAACATGCTGGGTAGTCCACTTGGGAGAGACCTCATCCCAAACCATTCCATTCTTGTGTTTGAAACATAGCTGAGATTGTTTATGTGTTCAAGGTCACAGTGGAGTATTAAAAGCATCCTTCTCTCCATCTTTCCTCACATACCCTCCTCTTTCTCATTCTGTACATCACCTCTGGCCTCCTTCCCTTCAAATTTTCCCTTTGTCACTTCTGCGCCTCTTATATCATGTTCCAATCTCGCCTCCCTTCCTGGTGGGTCAATCGGCGACCCTGTGACCTTTGAACCCTAATGGCACCACCGACCAGTCACCAGATGTACTCGGCCCCATGCTACTCAGTGCGCTAGCTGCTGTAAGCCAATAACCAAGCTCCAAACACAACAAGAGTTATTTATTTGAACACAAAACATCTGTCATGGTTGCCGTCCATTGGAACTGCTTTCTGTCAGACGTTTCCCAGCAGTGGAGAGAAGTGCCGCAGTCTACAATGGTGTACACTGGCACAACCGCAAACATAATAGTCTATTTTTATTCATCATGTTAACACCTCGACTGGAGAAAGTTTGAGTCTGAGTTTTCTTGGAATGAAGATGGAAAAAGTCACTTAAGTTCATGAGTAAGTGTAGTTGAAATTCTGTTCAAATGGAATAACTTTTATGTTTGCTCTCGCTTAGCAACAAAAATACTGGATTGGATAAAGTTAATGGGGGATATTAGTGCCAAAAAAGACGTCAAATTATTGTTTATGTAAATTTCAATACGATAATGTTGTGTAAAGGATTTGGCAACCTCACACAAAGATAATACATTTCACAAAATCACAATGGATCTACCCAGCAAATCCTGGTTAGAGACAAAACCAGCATATTTTTTCAACAATCAGTGGTTGATGAAGTACTCAGTTTTGTTACTTAACTAAAAGTACAGATGCAAAGGTAAAAAGTTACTCAACTAATAGTAAAAGTATCTTGTTACTTACTAAAAGTACAGATGCAAAGGTAAAAAGTTACTCAACTAATAGTAAAAGTATCACATGAAAAAAATCTACTTAAGTATTTAAAAATGTGCTTTAAGTGTAAAAAGTACAAGTTTTTAAGTGTTAAATGTAGTGATAATGACTAAAAAAATATACATATTTTGGTAAACAGTAGCAATACCAACCAATTTCCTATTTTTTCTTATGAATTTTATGTGTTCAAAAATGTACTGGAGTAGAAAGTACAGATATCTACTCTCAAATGTAGTGAAGTAAAAGTAAAAAGTATCCACTGTAAAATGTACTTAAGTAAAGTACAAATACCTAAAAAGTCTACTTAAGTACAGTACTTTACTACTTGTACTTTGTTACCGTACACAACTTTCAACAATAAGGGGATTTGTTATGAAATTGTACATGAATGTTGAGAAATAAGCCTAAGGCTGCCATTTGCATGAAAATCTAGCAATTTCTCCCAACTTAAATGTATTTTAAAAGTGGTATTTTTGGACTCATTTTTGACACAGTACATAAAACCTTTGATCCATCTTGCACCCAAGTTTACTTCCCTGTCATACCATTCAAATACGGTCTCTAACAGCCCCAAGAAATGATTTAACATGGGTATGTCTAGCATTTCGAAATTATCATACCATTGCGAAATAGGACTCATTTTAAAGTATCAGAAATAATAGACCCATTTGTTTTCAAATGGATACAAGGCCAACGCTTCCCCAATGCTTTTCCTTATTAGCAGCAAATTCACCATACCGCACTTTAATTCAATAAAGTTATTTTCATGCCTGCAGACTCTTTCCAACAGTCTTACATTAAAACCATTGTGGCATTTGTGGCCCATATGTCGAACCTTATGTTTATGTTATCTTTGGCAGGACCCGTAGCGTACATGGCATGGACGTGTGCCTATGCTTTCAACAGTCTTAACTTGAACTTGCCTATAGACTTCAACAGCTCTATAAATAATCGACTGCTGTTAAAATATCACATTGGCACCTTTTTGTTCTGTTTTCGGAGTATGCTAGATTGTTTTTTTCAGACCAAAGTTTAGTTGGTTTTCATACTTGACAGTTTAGACAGCTCACTCGTGGTGTTCCTCAGAATGGACATGTGATGTTGCTGTGATGTGTCTGGACAGTTGAGTTACAGGTTTTGGCGCCGTCTTCATGGAGGCAGGATGACTTTTTCAGGACAGTATCCCAGTTGTGTGAGAGTAAAAAGGCCCCTTGTCCCGGTTTATTGATCTTATTCCGAGAAGTTTCTCCGCGAAAATATGATATAAAGTAGGTTGATTCATGTAAAACCTTCTATGCTCATGTGCAACAACAAGTCAACAATGCACCAATTTTCTGAGAGGATTAAAAACAGCTTTGTACTCTGTATAGAACTTAATCACTGTCAAGATTATTAGCCCCATGTATAGTAATACAACCCCAATGACAATGGCGGCGCCCACGGCAACTTCCGAAATTAGGTGACTAGTCCTGGGCTTTTTTACACCTGGAATACTTACCTAAAGAAGTTGGACTGCAGATGACGCTGTCGTCCTGTCTCCACCGGAAGGAAAACAGCACCAAAGCCTATGTAAATCAGCTGACCAGACACGTAACATCAACAGCAACATCACATGACCACATTTACTCAAATTCCCCATTTAAATGAATAGGATTCCTCTTTAATCGGAAGCGCGGTTTAGTAGCATTTTGAGGCAAAAATGGGTGAGGCAGAATAAGGTCAATAAACCGGGACAAGGGGGCCTTTTTACTTTCACACGACTGGGATACTCACCTAAAAAAGTTGTCCCACGGCCTCCGCCAGTAGGAAGACAGTAAATCAGCTGACCAGACACATCAAAGCAACATCACGTGGCCACTCTGAGGAAGACTGCAAGTGAGCTGTCAAAACTGTCTGGTATGAAAACAAACTAAAATTCAGTCTGAAAAAAATTATCCATTCGAATAAATAATCGGAAGACCAAATGAACCTGATTGGACTATGCTAGTGTGTGTCTATGAAGAAAGTCCAGTCTTATCCCTGCCAGCCCTAGTCTAGACCTCAGCAACTTATCACCCAGGCCAAGCCATCTTTTCTCCATTCCACCACAAACAAATTGCTCTGTTACACCTCTGTCTAGGCACAGATTGCATTTCTCCTCTCATCCCTCAGCGTCTCCGCATTCTTTCTTGTGCTACCATGACATCTGCAGCGGGCTCACACCACACTTTTACTCAGCCCTGATGCTAACAGATTGGCTTTTTTGTGTTTTTGTGCTATTCATGTGTGTTTCAGATAAACCGCAATGCCCCGATACAATTTCACAAACATTTATGAACACATGTGGCAATGCGCTATCAGTATTGGCACAAAGCTAACGAAAGACTATTGTTCTGGCAAAGGTGGTCAGATATATACGGTACATAGAAGCTGGCAGCCACAGTCAGTTATCTTTTCGTTTAACCTTTTGTGACTGAGTATCTATAAAGGCAAAATACATAAATAATGAAAACTTTCTCAAACAATACCAGCAAATGAGATACCTAAACTTTCTTGACAAAGTTAAGGTTGTGAAGTCTAGCCACTCTCTGGTGGAAAAGTTTAAATTGAAAAGAAATCTGACACCATCTACCCATCAATCCAAAATCTTCTTATTTTTACACATTTGACATTAGGGTTAGGTTCTTGTCCTGTGATATACATTTCAAAGACATTTATTATTATTCTTTCATGTTATACAACAAAACTTGCATCAATGAACGAGTATTGATACGGACACATTTGGACATTTCCTGAAAGGTTTAGAATGGTGTTGATATATTTCAGAACTAGCATAACACTACATAATAATATTAAAGTCACAGTATGCAATTTGGGCCAATACTCTGAGTGGGCTCGCATCTTCACAAACCTGACTCTTGACCTGACTCTGGAGGAGGGTCACCTGCTTGTACTGTTGTGTGAACCCTTGGCAACATTGCTAAGACTGATACATGTAAGAATAAAAAATAAATTGACAGATTGATTCTTTGAGGTATAATATTCCATACTGTGGTATAAAAAATAGCTATCTCCATGGAGAATGTTCCGCAGTATGGTTTTAACTTTTTATTTCCATGGAATCATGCAGGTGACATACCACCTCCAGAAAGTTACATACTGTACAAATTTACCATATTTGACTCACACTCTATCAGCTTTTCACTTTTTCTTTTTTCTTTTATATATTGTATATATATATTTTATTATTAGATTAGATTAAGTTACCAATTATTACATTATTTATTTAATAATTTACTAAAGAAATTACTAATACAGATTATGGTAAATTCTTTATTCTTCAAAACTCCCCACCTTTGCTGCAGGACAAAAAAATAACAAAATAAAGAGAATCAGAAGGAGAGGGAGGGAATTGTCTCTAATATCACAATAAAAAAAGTTTAAAAGTGAAGTATTGTAAAACATATTTGATCTAGACATTTCCTAACAATAAGAATAACCCTGAAACATTTTGCCTGGGTGAATGACAAAAATCGTCCTAAACATAGCTTAAATAATTTAGCTCTCGCATGCAAGGCTGGGACACAGCACTGAAGACCCAAACGCACACAGCAGTCTGGGAACTATTTCAAAGATATTTCTGCTTCGATGAATAACCACATTACAGTTGAGGAAATGAAAAGCCTTTCTCAAAATAACAGATTTTATCCACAGCAAATTCTTATTTATAATTATTGTTTACGGTGTGAATAAATTATTTGTTTTGTGGTCAAGCAGGAAGTAATTTGTTTGCCTGAGAACAAAACATTAAGTATAAAAAATATTAAAAAATATGTTGTCCAGATGTTAAAACTCATGTATTCTTGCTTTGGGCAGGTTTGTGCAATATTTGAGCTCCAGTCTGTTCGATTTACTGGTGTAGAGTTCAATCTGAACGTTACATCTCAATGAGCAGTCTCATAAGGACTGGTATAATGCTGCATTCATGTGGTGCCAGGAATAAAAGGGAAAACATTTTGCAAACATTATACTTGAACTCAGGGTCAGATTGGTTCAACAACAAAGAAATGTTTGTTTGAATTGAGTGCCCAGTTTTCATTCTTGCTGAAAAACTATTGATATTGAAGCAAGGTGCGGTGCGGAAGATGAAAATTTAGGAATTATATAAAAAGAGTGAACTCAGTTTAGCCACTGTAGGCCCTAGGCAATGTAAACGCAGTACAGGTGTTCATGTCTTTCTGAATGGCAAGAAAACTGTCAGATATACTCATATATTTTCATTTATCTTTTATTTATCTGCATATAAATGTATGGGGCTTTCTATTAAATTGCAACCATACAAATTAATAAATATAGTAAAAAGTAGCGGGCTCAAAATTGAGCCCTGGGGTACTCCTTTGCTTAAAGTTAAAGTTAGTTATGGCACTTTTGACCATAACCACATGTGCAATTATGAGCTTGTAACTTAGATTTTTCATTTCCTATTTTTTCTTACAAAAATTGTTTAGTAATTTATTCTAGGTACTCCCTCATCCTTCTCGAAAATAGCCAGTACATCAATCTATAAGTTCTTGTGACCAAGATCAGGTGGTCCTTGTGGCATTAAAAGATGGTTGAAATGCACAAGACAAAGGTTTCTAAAATATATAGACAACATAATTTATATTACAAATTTTACCTCTAAATAATGATCCAAGAATTTGATTGATGCTGTGTACTGAGATAACCAACCGCAACCTTGAAGCCCACTTTTGTGATTCCCCTGGACACCCCAGCCTCTCTCCGGTCACATATTTAGTCTCTCCATTTAGTTAAGTCCTTAGACCATTTTTACACAGTGGAAATTATTGGGAAAAACCACCAAAAACTACACCAAGCCACAGGACACTATTGACTTTCTCCACCAGCCCTGATGCGCTTAGAGAGAATCACTCCATCCATGTTCACTGTGTGTCATGATACTAAAATCTCAAAGTAAAAACATCAAAATTTGTTACTCAGTACAAATCTGAATACCACAATAAAAATATATTTTTTTATTTTTACGAAATTTTCATTTTCAACACAAAATAATGTGCATTTCTTAAATAATACCACATGGCCTTGGCCACATACTAGTTCAGATAAAGAGTGAATCCTTTCCAAGACTATTCAGGAAAGGGCCAATTCTGCCTTATACATGATACTTGCTCAAATCTAATATGTAGTTTCTATATCAGTTTCAGTATTGATTTGTATAGAATAGTATATGGGTGTCGATTAGGGATCCTCTGTGATCTGTGAATCTATGATTTAAAATTTTCTATAGATGGGCAAATATGAAGGGGAGGGTATAAAATGTAACTGTCTTGAATGGGTGGCCAAACTGACAAAAATAATGAAGACTGTGTAATGAATGGAATGTGCAATTATGGGAACTGTGCCATGAGTGGAATGTGCAATATGTGTATGTATTGTCCCAATCAAATAAATAAATAACTAAAAAATAAAAATAAAATCCACCAAATTTTGGTGCCAATCCATGAAAACTTGCATTGGATTGGGCATCGGCTCAGTTCTGTCAATATCATGGTTGGGCCTAGAAATTGATGCAATAAGACTATTTACTGGTCATAGTTGGTCCAGAAAGTTTCATATATAATTGAACTTTAAATACAAAATTGTTCTGTAGCTAGTTGAGACATAAATAACAGCTACATACACATTTTGTCATACTATATATTTTTTTGTTTTTAGGAAAATAAAGGATATTTTTAGTCCTTGCACTGGTATCGTTCATATCAGGTATTAGCAGATACTTAAACCCATAGTATCAGAATTGGTATCGGTACTGGAAAGGCTGGATTTGTGCATCCCTAGTATCAATACTTGAAATGCAATACAATCTGAACTTCAAGGTGTCTAAACATATAATGGGCACAATATATCTCCTATAGACAGATATATCTATTTGCCAATATATTATCTTACTATTGACCTTAAATCTCCAGGAGAGGCCGGTATTTTGTTTGGGCTGACCAACTGCCTATAAAGATTATGCATAAAGCTTTATTTGAGCACTGTAGAGTCTACACAATCAATATCGGCATTGGCCATGAAAGAAAAATAATGTGTCCATCTCTAAAAATCGGTTTGTGTCTGTCTCCTGTAACAAACAAATTCTGTTTCACATTCTACAAGTGCAAACATACGGAGCATATTTTCATCATCGGTCCAGATTTGACATGGCGGCCATCTTGGAGTCACGCATGTACAGTCAGTTGTCTGTATCGGCTGTGCTCCGGTTGTGAGGCTGCATAAATGACTAGCATTGCCCGTGTGTTTGCTCTGTGTATCCTCATGTATTCATATGGCAGTGTACACAAGGCTCACGGCAGAATGAATGTCAGCCTATGGAGGTGTCAGGTTGTCACAGGAGAGCCGCAAAGCCCCGCTACAGACATGCTATCAAACACTACAAGGTTACATAGGTTAATACAAGCAGGGACCGAGAGCTGTCAGAGTGGAGGTACTGGGAGGGAAAAGACGAACACGGATTGTGGGTATGAAAAAGGGACGTGGCAAAATTCTTCCTACAATAATAGGAAAAATTTGTTCCACTTCATAACTACACTTAATTAGTCTTAAAGCCACAGTATGTAACTTTTTAGCCAAAATAATCAACTAAAATGAAAGCATGTTTTTTTTTTCAGTTTGATTGTGTTTATTGCACTGAAAAATATAGAAAACCACACAGGCTTGAATCTTTTCAAATCTTTACATCTTACTCCTTTTGTTTGTCCCCATGGTTCCTTATTCCTATAAACTTCAACATAAAACTTTATCTATCGCCATGGAAAATGTTTTGAAGCACGGTTTCAAACCACCTTTAGGAAGTTACATAGTGGGCCTTTAATAAATCATGAACAAAGACTTATTTCATAAACAACAAATTGTTTATTAAGAATGATTGAGGTTAGGGTGATGATTCAAAGTTAGGGTTGGGTTCTTAATTAAACCTGAATCATTCTTAATCAACATATGTGGACAAACTGCTTTAAGCCAATGCCCTCAGTTGATTGGTCAAATGCAGAGGTGGAACGTAATGAAGTACAAGTAGTACAGTACGGTGCTTACGTAAAAACTGTAGATATCTGTACTTCACTTAAATTTTAAAGTGGATACTTTTTATTTATACTACACTACATTTGAGAGCAGGTATCTGTACTTTCTACTCCACATTTTTAACAGGACTGAAAAGTAAAAGTATTTTTACTATTATTTGAGACCTGCAGAAAAAGCTGAGGGGTTTATTTTTAACATGTTCATAGTTTTACAAATAAAAACATCTTTAAAAAGCCCCCACTGATTCAGTTGTTTCTGTTGAACAGAATTCAGCACAAATCTTTATCAAAATCACTCAATTTGAACCTTTATTAAATCTGAAACTCTGTGCAAAATACTTTCTCTGTTTACTCTTTAAGTACATTTTTAAACAGGTACTTTAAGACTTTGACTTATGTAGGTTTTTTTATTTGATGCTTTTTGCTCTGGTATTTGTACTTTTTCTTAAGTAGCAAAATTGAGTACTTCTTCCGCCACTGGTCAGATGATGTAGCTTCATGATCACAGCAGCCACTTAAACAACAGGGAAGGGTTATAGGTCATGACCTCAGCTCAACGAGGTCAAGAGGTGGTCAAACATGTGAAGAGTACTAGTTGAAAAAGGAAACGGTAGAGAATCAGTCAGGCAAACAAGGGGAAATAATCATTTGGGGGTTGGGTCAGCAGGCATTGACTTCATCAGTGAGTTAGGCAGTAGCTGAAATAAACTAGATCTGAAAATGGTAAAAAAAATAAAATAAAATAAAATAATTGATCTAATCAGCTCATATTTCATAATTTAATTGGAAATATGCAAAATAAAAGAGACGGGTTGACAACATAGGCTGCATATATAAATGGACATAGCTAACCTGCTAGCCGCCACGTTCCAAATAGGAAGTGATCCTGGGTGCGCTTCCGGCTCCCTCTCTCTGTAACAGCTGCTGTCAGGCTCGTCATTTTGGTCTTAAAATATTCATATTAACCCACTATACATGCTACATATTATATTGTTTCTGGTAATCAAGATATGGACATTAATAACAGACACCTTCTTTCCCTGAGGTTGCTTCCACTAGCGTTAGAAACAGGTTTAGCATTGCTAAGTACCCGCTCCCTGCTAAATCAGTGGTACAGGCGGGAAGGAGCGTTACCTACAAAGCTCCGAATTGGCTCTTTGGTTGCTATGATACTCGCAGAATTCCAAATATGGAATTCAGCTACAAATTGGCTGAGTTCTGCTCTAGCCTCAATGAGCCTCATTTGACTGGAGCCAAACGTTATGGGTGACATCACACTCACTTAGCCGACTTCTTTATTCAGTCTATGGCTGACAATGAGAAAACCAGAGTACCCCACCCACAACAAGAACCAGAGTACCCGCAAGAAACATGCAAATTCTACATAAAAAGGCAGCACCCAGTTTAGAAAACAAGTACAACCTTCTTGCTGTGAAGCGAGTTATTTACTGGGGGAAAAAATTGAAACTGCTAAAAGTTAAAATTTTTTATTCTTCATTAACATATCTGTAAAAAAAACAAAAAACGCATCACCTGATTCAATACAAAACAGGTGCTTTTTTGAACATAGAAGAATACAGCACTCTCTCGGCTTTGAAAGGAGCACAAAAATCAGGCTGGGTCACTGAATGTAAGTGTGAGGAAACGTTTATGTTCCATGTGTTCCCCAGGAGCAGAGCGTGAATGGAACCGTGGGCTCACAGCGATCTCCATTTTTCATCAGCGCACTATTCAGGCTGACCATAGAGACGCCCCATTGCCAGGACCCAGCCTTCTCCTCACATAACAGGTCTCTCTGCCCAATCTCTGCCCAATCAGGATATGTGGCTTTAAATCACCCGTTTGTGCCAGTGGCTAAAAAGCAGAGTTGAATGTCCATCTTCCTGCTACAAATCAGATAATGACACTAAATGGTAAATAATGAACCATGAGGGGACATAGAATTAGCAGCTGGTGGTTTATAACATGACCAGGAATCAGGAATTTTATGCTCCTGACAGTCAAGAATCAGGAATACAGTACGTAATGTTTGGAATGTAGTCATGACAGTCGCAAATATGTCACAATTATTAGATTAGGACCAAAAAAATGAAACCTTGTGAGAATCATTCTGAGAAACGCAGGCAATGCTGGTTAAGTGTCTTGCCCATTGATACAAAACAGGGTTCAAACCAGCTACCCTGAGGATGGTGGGCGAACACTGAACCATTATTCCACAGTAAATTACAACAGCTATTCACAGCAAGCCTGATTTTTAAATAAAAGATTGCATTTCTTGTAATAGCATCATCAGATGATCAGCACATGGCAATGAACTATTTAAAATAAGACAAACAGCAACCTGGTTCAAATAGAATATGTTAGAAATTTTCCAACAATCCATTGGAAAATTTCTAACATATTCTATTGTTAGAAATTTTCCAACAATACGTCTTGTTCAATCCCTTACCCCAGACTCTTCCTCCAGGCCTCCAGGGGGACCCCGAGGCGTTCCCAGGCCAGCCGAGAGACATAGTCTCTCCAGCGTGTCCTTCACATTCTCCAGGGTCTCTTTTCAGTGGGACATGCCCGGAACATCCCCCCAGGGAGGATTCAGACATCAGAAGCCCTTTATGACGAGCACCACATCAAGGCCAGTTACGTTGCCTGGATTGGCGTCACCGGGGCCCCACCCTGGAGCCAGGCCTGGGGTTGGGGTGCTCCATAGCGAGCGCCTAGTGGCACAGCCCGATGGAGCAACATGGGGCCACCCTCCCGTGGACCCACCACCTGCAGGAGGATTTGTAAGGGGCTGGTCATCTGAGTGGCAGTCAAAGTCTTACCTGATCAGTTAAAGTAAAAGCAATTTATAATCTCATCAAGGAGATCATAGGTTTGATTCCCAGACTGTGTGGAGTTAGCAGGTTGTTCACTGTTTGCTCCCGTTCACCCAATCACAGTATAACCAAACTATTCACTGCTATTTAGGTTGCCACAGTAAGACTGAAGGATGAGTCAAATGCAAAGAATACGTTTCCGTAGGCCTACCATATTCTGTGACCCTCTTATCAGGCCTTTATAAACACCACTGTACATCAACATCCAATGAAAAACACTATCTGATCTTATCCAGGATTCTCTGCCAAAACGTATCCTTCCAAACTACTGAAAAATACACTTGAAAGAAGGATATAGGCTATTAAAATGACATATGGAGTTATTTATCTGGTACATATATTTCCTTGCGTTGCGTGAGCAGGACTTGTTTGGATAAACTCTTTATCTCGATGATAAAATGTCGAGTTCTCCATGAGCCAGGATACATTCTCAAAGCACTGTACTATGAATAACATCAGGTCCTCTGATAAAATTCCTGAGAGCAGCAAATAATGCCATGAAATGCAGGAGTTAGCAGTAAATGTGAAGAAGCATGTGATACCGTGTTCGGGTCAGTCCAGTTCAGCTATGTGTACTTTTACTGGTATTTACCGTTTTAAGGGGAGATGCAGTAATGCGATTTGTTTAGGCTGTTTAAAAAATATGTTTTGATATTTTTACATTAAGCACGTGTTCTCTCAGTCACACAAATGTAAATGCTGAAATCGTGCACTCCTCATGAACCTACAGGACTCCCTACAACTGTACAGCACTCACCTTATGTAATAGATAATACTCCCTACAACTGTACAACGACTCACCGTTGTAATAGATAATACTCCCTACAACTATACAACACTCACCTTATGTAATAGATAATACTCCCTACAACTATACAACACTCACCTTATGTAATAGATAATACTCCCTACAACTATACAACACTCACCTTATGTAATAGATAATACTCCCTACAACTATACAACACTCACCTTATGTAATAGATAATACTCCCTACAACTATACAACACTCACCTTATGTAATAGATAATACTCCCTACAACTATACAACACTCACCTTATGTAATAGATAATACTCCCTACAACTGTACAACACGCATCTTAGTAAAAGATAATACTCCCTACAACTATACAACAACTGACCTTTATGTAATAGATAATACTCCCTACAACTGTACAACAATTCACTTGTGTATTTATGTCTTATTTGATGCCAGTCTCATGCTGTTTTTGCTACTTATTTTGAATGGTATTATTACCATTTATATTTTGTCCAGATAGTGAGCCATATGAACCATCTTACAGTCTGAGGACTTTAGGTCAGTCAGGACTAAACATGAGGGATCAGTGTTTCAGTTTTATGCAGCTAAAATCTACAACATTCTTCCTGAAGATGTGAGACAGGCCTCTACTTTGACATTGTTTAAATCCAGGCTCCAAATGGTTCTGTTTAGCTGTGCATATGACTGAAAGGTTTTTATTCTGCACTCTTCTCTTTTAATGTTAATTTTATGATGATTATTTATGTTTTGATTTGTTTGTATTGTGATTTTAATGTCTTATTCTGTTCTTATTCTGTAAAGCACTTTGAATTACTTTGTATACGAATTGTGCTATACAAATAAAGTTGCCTTGGCGTGCCTTGCCTTGCATGGTTTTGGTCGGGTCACATGCGCGTTTCCATGGAGATTGCCAAGTTTCATTTTGGAAGATTGCAGGCAAAACAACTAGGCCTTTTCCATGCAGTGGTGGAAGGTAATGAAGTAAAAGTAGTAAAGTACTGTACTTCAGTATATTTTTTTTGGTATTTGTACTTTACTTAAGTACATTTTACACTAGATACTTTTTACTTTTACTTCATACATTTGAGAGCAGGTATCTGTACTTTCTACTCCACTACATTTTTGAACTGGACTGAAAAGTAAAAAGTACTTTTCATATGATTTGAGGGGTTATTTTTACCATGTTCGTGATGCCATCCTGATTAAATTTTCAAGTTCAAGCAAACGAAAATGAATACACAAAATTCATGAGAAAAATTAAGAAACTGATTCGTATTGTTACTGTTGACCAAAATATGTATTATTTTTTAATCAGTATTACTACATTTAACACTTTAACAGGTTAACAACACTTGTGTGAAATACTTTTACTGTTTACTCTAAAAGTAAATTTTTAAATGGGTACTTAAATACTTTTACTTTTACTTGAGTAACTTTTTGACTCAGTATCTGTACTTTTACAGTAGCAGTACTTCATCCACCACGGAGTCCACGGAGAACAGAATATTTTGGACCATCACCAAAAAAACTTTCATAGTGCCCCTTTGAAAACATGCATGGCCCTTCCTGGTTTCTATTGCTTATGTTTATGTCGGTTCAGAAGGAGACTACTACAAAATCTAAAGTATATTTGCAGTATATCTTTTAAAAACAGCAAAATTACTGTTGAAATTCTCAGAAGACTTTAGCTTTGATTAGTTCAGCCCATATTTACCAGAAGATACCACTTCACAACCACATTCCTACTCTGTGACCACAAAGCTGTCTCTTCTTATGCTGAAAACAACGTCGATGATGAGCAAAGACCTTTAAGTGTCCAGGGGCCAATCCCACAACATTATATCCATTCCCTCCCTCAGCTAATTCACTGACCACTTGTGAAGTCATTACAGCTGCTAAAGATTTCTCAATTACAACCGGACTAAACTTCGTGTCGGGATAAACTTTTGCTTCGTCTAATGTGCGGTGGGTACATTGGAAACATATTGCCTGTCGTGTAATTACATAGATCGTTTTGTAGAAGACGGTATTGGCATTTTCAGTTTTTTGGTTTTTTTTTTGTTTTTCTGAAATGAGCGCCCACAGGCTTTTAGGGGATAAAAGGGCACCAGCTGTTGGCAGCACATGATAATTGGTTGCAGAGTCGAGAGAGGCACTAAACATATGCAGAACACGAGACGGTTTACACGCAGAAACGGACACTAATCAAAGCAAAACAAGCACAGTATAGTTATTTATGGCTCAGCTGGAGGTTAATAACTGCACCAAGCAAACAATGGGATAATAACAGCTACCTGTTGGCACCCACATCCAGATAAGTGCCATGTAAGGGATCTACAGTATCCTACTTAAAGCCTCACCGTGTAACCTTTTAGACAAACATGTTTTGTTTTTTGTTTTTTTCAGCAAGAAATAAATAAAGATGCATCCTACTGTGAGCGAGCCTGCGTCTCCGTAAACAGATTCTTATTTGGCCTGGAAGAGGGCCTCCTCTTGTTTCCATGGAAATGTTGTGCCTTTGGCTATAATATGCTCCGTATCCAACGTATGTTTTTAACTTTCCATTTCCAAGGAATGATGCAGGTGTCACTTAAAAAAGAGCTTTTTCATGATAAAAAAAAATATCTGTCAGTTTTTTAAAGTGAATATCAACCTTCTTTTATATGGACCCTACCTGGAGGACTGAGCGATTACCTTTTTGTGATGTAAACTAGCTTGTGTTGTACTAGACTCTCGGATCTCTATATCAGAGTTTTTAAAAAGTGATTTATAAAAAAAACTTTTGGCCCACTGGAAACAACATCCTGACAGGACATGTACAATAGTTTTGACAAATAAAAAATGCTTTTGGACAGAATCTTGTGTATAGAGGACATAACCAGTGGGATTCCTTTAGAACTTCGCACTACTTCCTGTATTTTTCAACTTTTTTTGTTTTGCCTGCCTCATGACATGATAAATATTTACCACAGGCACTATAGTAAAAGAAAAATTCAAATATGTCAACTGGACAAAAAGTTGTAGGAGTAAAGACGTTTTGCCGCTCAAGAGGCTTCTTCAGTTCTGGTCAGATTTTTGGTGGACACTGCCTTATATCTGTCTGAAGGGAGGAGCTAACTACACTGAAACTAACACACCTATTGTTTACAGTTTCTATCCCACCAAGCTATATAAAAATGTGACCATTCACATATTATTTTGCCAAGCTGCATTTTAACTTGACCAAACCACCTATATTCTCCATTTCCCCTACTGAACCCATTTCCTTGTCTATATTCATTGGACCCCTGCCAGAGCCTACTACAGATCTCCAAACTCCTACGCCGAAATCTCCTGAGAAACCCAAGGCAAACTTTTAATAATTGGATGAGCCTGTATCCGCTGAGCTTAATTGTCTCATCATATTGTCCCAGCGGATTCCATCACTAATGTGTCATCTTTATGCATGACAGTGAACAACAGCAGCCATCATTTATCAGCCCCTCTCCGGCACTGTACACTTCTGCAGGGCCCTTTCTCAATGCAGCGTCCTCCTGGAGCTTTGGAGGAGCACTCGGAGTGTACTTGACATCTTGTTTGACTGCAGATAGACTTGTGTTTGGGTAAGTATGCGTTCTTACTGATGCATAGACTGATTGCTCACTTTGTTGGATTTACATTGTGTGTTGTGGAAGAAATAGGAGAACTACAAAGATAAGGACTTTCATGGATGTCCAAATCATTTGATCTGTTTTGAAGATGGTTTTCTGGGATATCAGTTTGAGTCATAGACTGTATAAAGAAGTGCACTAAGGGAATGTGATGTCACCCATAGTGTTCGGCTCCAGTCAAATGAGGGTCATCGAGGAGAGCGCAGTTATAGGGGTTCTATATGTGGAATTCCGACCACGAGTATCATAGCAACAAAAGAGCCAATCCAGAGCGATCCTGTTGAAGGTAACACCCCTTCCTGCCCCCACTGCTGTCAATCAAACCTGTCGCTAACGCTAGTGGGAGTGACCTCGGGGGAAAGAAGCCACCTGATTCATATAGAGCGGGTCAATACAAACATTTTAAGACCAAAATGACAAAAATGACAAGCCCGACAGCATCAGTTACAGAGAGAGATATGGTAGTCTATATTCACCATGATTTCACATAATCTCAAACAGTGGGATCAATAGTTTTGAGCTCTCTTAAAGGTGCATTTTCTGGGGGGTCCGCCACCATGGAGATGTTATTACTTGGACCATCTGGACTACCTGGAAAGTTCCACAGTATTGAATGGTCCATCTCCACAATTCAGACCTGATTTGAGACAAAATTCTCCCTTAGTGGATTTGAGGTAGGAGATCAAATCTCAACATAAATAAGTTAGAATAAAAAGATCCATAAGGTTTACTCACAGATGTGCTGGTATTTGTAGTGGATATGCTGGAACTGAAAAAAAAATCCTGAACTTCATCAAATATTGGATGAGGTCGTTTTGGGATTTGCATTTTGAGTTTCCGACCTCAAGATACAACTTTCCCCTAGTTCTTCCCCAACTGTTGTACCACTGAACCCATCTTGTGCCCTTCCCAAAGCTACCAGTAGAGGGCACAGTAAGTAAGTGATGGTTTAATTGAAAAAATATCAACTTTTTATGCTCTTACAACAAACTTCAGCAAGTCCACAACTTTATGAACTTGAGTTACACAACTAAGCCCACTCGTCACTCTTATCTAGGTCTGAGAAAAACTTCAGCTCCTTTTGAATGCCTTTCTTCAATCACAATTGGTCGTCCTTTGGAAAAATACATAAATTACACTATTTGGATTCTCGGCAGGGGAGAAAGTGGGCCTTTAGTTACCGTGACCGCATGGGTAGAAAGAGCCGCCATTTCCGCGTGTCGTAGGACTCATTTGGCTGCTGCGTGTGCTCTGATTGCTCTGTAGCAGCACAGTAATGGTAAAGTAGGACATGATGGGGCAGGGAGTGACAGTGGAGCAGTTGGTTGTGATGAGCGTAATGGCCGGCTATTGCTGCCAATGATGTTGTGAGTGGTTCGCGGAGAAGAGCCAGAGGAGCACGTTTTGACGGTTGTATCAGGTTAGCAGCAGGGGTTCAGGGAGGGACCGTGATTGGCCGTTCACTTGGTCGTCAACACAGACAATTGGTTTTGAATTACACGGAGAGTGAAGGTGTTATTTTTATGTTATGGCGATGGAGGGTCAATGAGGTTTCTTGTCCTGAAGCAAACCTGAAGGTATGCAAGTTTCAAAGGCGTCTGTATAATACCCCAGTCGTCCAGGTATGAGCCATAGCAAAAGAAACTGGACAAAAGTCATCATTTATCTCCTATTTATAACTCCATCCTCAGATCTAAATCAAAACAAGGAAAACAATAACGATAGTATGCTAATAGGTGTGAGGGCATCCATTAGCGGCCTGAATGATTATGCAAAATATGTGCCTGAATATATATGACTCAGGCACAGTTCACACTTAGCTCGGTCTATTGAACTACACTAACAAACAGAAACTGTATGCAAATAGGTGTGTTAGTTTCAGTGTAGTTAGCTCCTCTCTTCAGATTGATATAAAGCAGTGTCCATCAATAATCTGACCAGAACTGAAGAAGCCTCTTGGATGAGCAGCGAAACAT
Source organism: Periophthalmodon schlosseri (assembly GCA_000787095.1). Classification (NCBI taxonomy): domain Eukaryota; kingdom Metazoa; phylum Chordata; class Actinopteri; order Gobiiformes; family Gobiidae; genus Periophthalmodon; species Periophthalmodon schlosseri. The sequence goes on from KN484476.1 coordinate 47,616, forward strand.
CTTCACTCTAAAACTTTTGTCGATTTGACAGAATGTATATTTTTTTTTGTTAAGTTTTAAAGGCCCAATTACTCTGGATACATACCTTTGGTCTTACAAACTGTAAAACTTTAAAGCTGCCCTATGTAATGTTTCTGGTGGAGGGTCTGCCACATGCTTGTCTCCATGGAAATGTTATTGCTTTGCCTAGTATGTCTTTAAACATATCTATCACACCAGGCAAGTTAATTTATTGTTCCACTTAAGCAAAATGCTTCTAGTTACTTATCACCTGATGAGAAATGGGGGCTGAACATTTCAAGATGGAGAAAAAAAACCCAAAAACTCAAACATGTACAGCACCAGGCACGTTTTTGGATGAAGAAACAAAACTTTATCCAGGTTAAAAGGACTGCAAGATATATTATTTTACACAAATAAATGGGTTAGATTATGTTGTTTTGTAAAAAACTGACTTCTTTATGTAGGTCGTTTTACATATTGTTTTTTCTTTTCTTTTTTTCTTTTCTTTTTTTTATCAAAGAAACGGTGTTCAAGCTCCATCAAGCTTGAACACCTGAATCCACTCACTCAGGTGTGGGTTTTATATTGTCTGGCAAAAGTGCTTCAAACCAGATAATAAATAAACGTATGCTGAACGAAATGAAAGTAATACATTTAGTAAAATAAACTTCAAGAATACATACTCCAAAAAAATCATCAGCTATGCCTGTATTCACATTTGACCAAAAGGTTTCTACCATAAAATAAACTGCAAGACCTCTGACGCAAAATCAGAACTGTACAAATACCATACTGCCTATGATCCCAAGATCCTAGACCGGCTACCAGGATAGTAAGTACTTTTCTAAGCTAAAAAACATCCTCTTTATATAATATTATGCTGCTGATTTTTTTTTTATTTTATTCTGTGTATACCTGTATTTGAATGACAAAGTCTATCTAAGTTCAATACAAGTCATAAAAAGTGCACCTTCCAAGAACCAACAGGTCAAGAACATGGTGAATTCTCTGCTTGCCTTCTCTATTCTTCTCGGAGAGCTGCTGCTGCTGAAAGTCTGCCATTGTGTATTTAAATATAAGAATACATGTAGTCTGACGGGTGAACAAGATAATAGACACATGTCAAGGCTCTTAGAAGTAAACAGAACAGAGACCCATCAGTTTTGGAGTGTCTGCTTTCGCCGGCAGCTAAGCACACTTCTATGTCGGGAGCGTGTCTTGGCTGTCACCCTGCCTTGTAACGACACCACACTACACTTTCTATCTGACAGCTCCTCCTTTGACTCTTTCTCTGTAGATGAGGCCACTTTTGTGATCCATCAATCCCGAAACAAGGCGGAGAGCGCTGGAGAGGTCTGCAGATGTGACAGGAGGAGACTGGATGCACCTTCAGAGTGTCTTTCCTCTGATTAAAATGGCACGTTTCGGAGCCGTTGTGCCGTGCCGTGCTTCCAAAACGCCACGGCGATGAGAAAGGACTGGTCGATAGCACTCCACCGTGTCGGAATATGAAAAGTATTGATCTGCTTTTTACCTCGGACAGCAGCGAGCACAAAGCACCGCGATGTTTCTGTAGCCAACCATCCAAGTCAATACGATCGCATTTTCTCAACATCACTCCAGACTTGTAAAACGTAAAGGCAAAGAGGCCGCTGCCATGTCGGACACAGAAATGGATTCGTCTTGTTGGGGTTTTCGTGGTGAAGAGGTCAGATTGTGCTTGTTACCGCACGGATTGGAAGAAATGGAAAGCCAGAGAAAGAGCTAACATCCTCCACACGGGATTATAGTGGAGAGGCTAGGTAAAAGCAATTCCTCATTTTCTCTGTTAGGTTTGATCAAAAGTAGGTTTATAGATATTGATTCTGTACAGTATCTTGCGTCATTGTGAAGAACAGTTGGAGGATACAAAAATTATGTGATTTACGTTGGAGTACACAAAATATATATGTGGATTACCTTATATCTTAACTGTGTGAACCAATACATTGTTTTTATTGATATAGGTGTTTGAACTAGCATTTGGTTCTCTGGTTTTTAGTCGTTTTTATAGCAAAGCCACAATTTTTTGGAACATAAGTGGTACCACCAGTCATGTTAATAGTTTTTTTTTTGTTGTTTTTTTCCTCCTGCTGGTGCCCAGAGTCAGGACTAAACATGGATTAAACCAGGACTAAACATCAGCGTTCCAGTTTTATGCTAAAACCTGGAACATTCTTCCTGAAGATGTGAGACAGGCCTCTACTTTGACAATGTTTAAATCCAGGCTCCAAACGGTTCTGTTTAGCTGTGCATATGACTGAAAGGTTTTTATTTGTGTTTGATTATTTATGTTTTGATTTGTTGTATTGTGATTTTAATGTCTCTCTTATTCAGTAAAGCCCTTTGAATTACTTTGTCTACCAATTGTGCTGTGCAAATAAACTTGCCTTGCCTTGATTTCTCTAATTGGTTACACCAAATTGAATCTATGACACAAGGGGAGCAAAATTACAATTTATTTTAATGTATTTTAATTTTTTCATTTTATTTCCTCACTCATTCATGCATTTATTTATTTTTAAACTACTGGTCTACTACTACTTTTTGGTCCGAGGTCACCAGAGCCAACTTGTTGCATGGTGTCTTAACAAGTTACCTCAAATTAACTTTGCGCTTCAAAAAGATTTCAACCAGCAACCCTCCTGACAGAAAGTGAATGCTTATAGACTTCACCACTGTCATACAGACTAACTTTCTCTGAGCAAAACAGACAGGCCAGGTTAACAGATCTCACTCAACTTCTCTATTATCCCGCCACTTGTGTTTTCTGTCCCAAGTCTTGTGAATCAGCGAAGAGCTCTTTCAGTCAGAACCGAGATAGAAATGCGTTCTTCTTGTTGGATTGACTTTTGTGTGGGAGGTCATCTTGTTCTTATTACCATTAGGATCTGCTGCAGTGGAAGTCCAGGTCAAAAGGAGAGGGGTTAAGGCCACGGAGGCGTTTAGAGTGGCAGCAGATGACCACGGCTTAGAAGGAAGAAGAATTGGCATGAGCATGAGCGTGGACCTTCTTGACCCCGCGTCTTCCACACATGTAAACCCATCTCGACAAGGCCAACGCACTTCTGTCCCCCGATGAGTTCTTACCTCTTTTTTTTCCAATAAGGAGCTTGGAGCCTCCAGACTGTGAAAAATCAGTAGAATCAGAAGAAGTGACAGACGTGCTTAAGGGGCCCGATCTAAGCGAGCGAATCCTTTACACAGCGACCACAGAGGGGAAAGTCACTGGGGACAATAGTGGCTGTTAAAGCAGGCTCATCCCGGATCAGAGCTGGGGCCAGGACAGTGGGGAGTAATACAAAGAGGCAGACATCCCGGGCTAAGAGAGTGGGGAGAGATTAGGTTCAGACGCTGCACTCCCGAACACCGAAAACTCACACTCACATAGAAGTTCTTGTGGATTTGCATCT
>KN484476.1:51147-67802 GCA_000787095.1 Periophthalmodon schlosseri
GATCCCATCACAACTGAGCCTGACATTTCTGCAGTGATGAAATGTAACAAAGTAAAAGTAGTAAAGTACTATATCTAAACACAAATTTTAGGTATCTGTGCTCAGAGGTGTAGCACCAAATTCTGGGCCCTAGGTAAAAACCATCTTGGGGGGCCCGCTCTACATATTGTCTTACGAAAAATGCATATTACAGGCTTTGTGAGGGGCCCCTCCGTGCACTGGGCCCTGGGTAAACAGTATCCTTTACCCCCCCCATTCCAACGCCCCTGTCTGTACTTTACGTAAGTCAATTTTAAAGTGGATACTTTTTACTTTCACTTCACTACATTTGAGAGCAGGTGTCTGTACTTTCTACTCTGAAGTGGACTGAAAAGTAAAAGTACTTTTTATTACTGTTTGAGACCTTCTGAAAAGGCTGAGGGGCTTATTTTTTATCAATTTCATAATTTGAGCAAACAAAAATTTACAAATAAAACCAGCCAGAAAAAAAAAGATCAATTTAATTGTTTCTGTTAAACCAAATTCGGCTAAAATCTTTATCAAAATCATTACATTTGAAGATTTATTATAGATCTCAGAAATACTTTTACTTTTGACTCTTTAATTACATTTTAAACAGGTACTTTAATACTTTTACTTCAGTAGATTTTTTCATGTGATGCTTTTACTTTTTTTTTGCTTTTTTTGTTTCTGTACTTTTACCGAAGTAACAAATTTTTTTACTTTTTCCACCACTGATTTTCTGTTTCTCTCTCATGATCAGTGTAAACATTAGCGCTGTAGTTCAGTAAAGAAATTCTTGACTAAAGACGTGCTGCCGATTGATTTGTCAACTAAAAAGGGGGTGTGGCAAAGGCTCTCAAAACTATTACGTATCTATATGTATCTGACTCAAACTGCATTCACATGCAAAAACTACAATTTATGCAGAAAAAAGACAGATTCAACTGTGCTTTTTTACATATAAATACCAAAAAATAACAAATCTTCACCTAACTCACTAACTGCTGTCCGATATATACTACCAGTCAAATCTTTGGACATACCAGATCATTCAAGTTTTTTTTCTTTCTTTATTTTTACTACTTTCTACATTTTGTATATACATACAGAGGACATCAAATATATGAAGTAAGATATATGGATTAATGTAGCAAAGAAAAAAACATTAAAGACCTCATCACTTCCATTCACAGACAGTGGGGGTGAGGTGGGTGAAGTGTCTTGCCCAAGAACAACAGCATTCATCTATGGGAGCTGGAATTGCACAGCCAACCTGTACCACTCAACCAATGATGTTTATGTCGAGAGCGGGATTCAAACCTCCAATCTTCGGATCAGTGGAGAAACACTCTGAGCTACTGTCGGCTCCAATAAAAGTTAAGTAACTCTATTAAATATTTTTCGACAAAGCAGAGGGTGGCCACTTTAAGGATTTTAATAGAAAAAAACTGTGGTTTGCTACATAATTCAATTTATCTTACTTCATAGATTTGATGTCTTCTGTATGTATATAAAAAGTAGTAAAAATGAGGAAAAAAACATTGAAAGAGAGGGTGTGGTTAAACTTTTGACTGGTAGTGTAAATCCTAAGACTCCATCAACTAAACGGGTAAAGGCCAAGTAAACATAATATTGATCATGTCAAAAGTGTAGATAAGTATATTAAAGGAGACATATTGTGCCAAGTCAACTTTTCTGAGCTCGTAAGTGTAATATGGTCATTAGTTTACTTACAAATCGACACGTGCCTGTTTGAGTAATCCTGTATTTTCCTCCATTTGAAGCTTGAATGCTCAGAACATATCTGCTTTTACTTCCTGACTCTAAAGCTGTACAAGGCAGAGCAAACAATTTACAAAATGTGTCAATGGGGCAGAACAGAATGGACTGTATTGTTTTGTAGAGAACACTTGAAGGAAGCTGTGGGAGTACGTAGTTACTTTTATATAGAAAATAGGACAGATGGAAGACACTTTCTCAACAGGTACAACAGCTCCTGTTCCATCACCTATGAAATTAGTTTTTACCCAGACTATTTATGTTTCTCCATAGATACATCATAACTACACAGCATAATGGATAATATTTTTTTAAAGGTCCTATATTACGCAAAATTGACTCTTGTGAGCTTCAAGCCATGTTATAATGTTGTTACCTCCTCAAAAACAAACCTGGAGTTGTGTTTTGTTTCAGTCACACATGTTTGAGTAACACTTTATTATGAGTCTGTCTACATCTCCAAAGCTCAAAATGCTCTGTTCCACCTTGTGATGTCATGAAGTGGTATTTATAAAGTTAACAGCTCCTTTTACCTTAGGTTCAGTAGAGGTTTGCAGTTCCAGAGCTGAAATTATCCAAGTGATTCTAGTGAAGATGTATGGAATTTAAAAACACAGTGGCGCACTTCCTGTATTACCCATAGACTGTATTAAAAGTGGACTAAGTGAGTGTGACGTTACCCATAGCGTTCGGCTCCAGTCAAATGAAGCTCATCGAGGCTAGCGGTTAAAGGGGCCAATTTGGAGCCAAGTTACACGTTTGGAATCCTGAGTATCATAGCAACCAAAGAGTCAATCCAGCAGGGAGCGGGTGCTTAGCAACGCTGTCAATCAAACCTGTTGCTAACGCTACTGGGAGAGACCTCGAGGAAAAGAAGGCGCTGATTCGTCTGTTATTAATGTTCATATCTTGAATCATGGACAAAATAGCGAAATAAAAACACCAGGATCATGTAGAGCGGGTTAATGCGAATAACATAGGACCAAAATGACAACGCTCAATGCAGCAGTTACAGAGAGAGGGGTGACAATTTTTCAATGTAAAGTGAATTGGAGCCAGAGTCGATGGAGCCGGAAGCGCGCCGATACTCTTCCTAATTGGAACATGGCAGCTAGCAGGTTAACTATGTCCATTTATATATACAGTCTTTGGTAGTACCACATGACATCACAAGGTGGAACAGAGTGTTTTCCGTTTGAGAGAAGAACTAAGAAGCCTAAATATGCCAGGTTTGTGAGTTAAACATGTGTGAATGACAAAACAGAACTCCAGGTCTGTTTGTGATGAGGAAACAACATTATAACCTACAGCGTAATATGGGCCCTTCAAACAAGGACATTTGTAAAGTAAAAAATCTAAAGACTCAGTTGACATAATTGATCATGCTGTCTCCAGGTTTGTGCGAGGACCAGAGAGACAGTGATTACACTCGAGACAGAGGACACAGCAGGACGCCTCACAATTGGACACATCTGTGATCACAGGAGACGTCCGAGGAGCTGGATTAAGCCCTGGCCACGAGGCTATTGATGTTATTGAGCTGACACGGTGATGAATGCAGTGCTTCCAGATGTACCGGCGGCTGCTGGTTAAAGTGCATCTAACAAGTTTTCATGTTTTTTTTTCAAATTTGTAATAAAGTTATTTTGTTTGTACCCGTGGTAAATATTCATCATAGTTTTACATCAGGTAAGTGGCCGTTGAGAAGAAAAGTGCAAAAATACAGTAGCGATGAGTTCTAAAAAAGAATATCTTTGTCATCTAAAATGTAGGAAGAATTTACGCACAGAGAAGCATTTTTCTGGTATTTTAATCCTTCACTTAACAAAACAAAGGTGTTACAATTTATTTTTATTAGTCTAATCATAAATATTGTGCAATTAACAGCATGTTTGCTACGTAACAGAACTGAAAATTGCTGGGTTTCAGATGACATCACAACGTTCTGCTGGCCAATAATATCTAATACAGATGAGGGGAAGCTAAAATAAATACTGTTAATTTATTTATTTTTTTTGTAATACTGTGAGATTTTGAATCCAGTCATTAATAGAAATGATCAGGTTCAACATGTGCATTTACTTTTTGGATATTTCATGGCAAAGTACAATGTAAAATTATGAACTTTAAAAAAAAAATTATGATGGAAAAAAATGATGTTAAACTTGTTTTAGTGAAATGAGTTGTCTAACCTGTCACTTGAACTCTTGTTGTAATATAACGCATTCTAGGGTCTCGTCACTAATTGAAATGACCATGTTCAACATTTGTGCATTTACCACTTAGATATTTCATGGTTAAGTACATTGTCTGTCTCTTGCCCCTATGCCATCTGGGAGTATGACATCATCACAATCTAGAATCCGAAAACCAGCAATGTCATATCTGCTGTCCGTGTCCAACCAGGAAGTAAAATTATGAACTTTAACATCATTTTTTTCCATTATTATTTTTTTTTAAACTTATTTTAGTGAAATGAGTTGTCCAACCTGTCACTTGAACTTTAAACGCCACACGCCGACACTGAAGAGGACACAACTCCGGGCCATTGGTTGGAAAAGTCAACAAGATTTGGGAGCAGATTTGGGAACGCTTTGATTGTCACTGGGAGAGCAGAAATTAGCATGACAAACCAGGGAGCGTGCCCAGAGGCAGTGTCCCTCAATGTTCTCTCGTTAACTGTAATTAATCCACACGGTAAAGGTTAACCTGCTCGCGGCACCGCTAGAGTAAATAGGGAGGTGGACGCTGGTTGGATCAGCAGGTGAACGAGGTGGGATTTTGGCATTTTGAGACAGAAAAGGATCCATGGTGTTGACCAAAATTAATGAGTAAACCAGCAGGTTCGTTTGTATCGGGTGGGCGGCCTTTATAATTTTTCTTCTTTTTTTTTTTTTTTTGGTAGCAGTTCTTTGACAATACCCATTTTTTGATATATGTACCTTTTTGGTCCTTATTAGTGACAAAAAAGAATTATGTTAGATGGACATCGACCGCTATGGGTTTTTTCATGGCCCATGCCGATACCAATTGTTTATAATCTAGAGCGATGTTTTGGGGCCGATGTTTTGGGACCGATATGTTGGGCCGATTTAGCTTTTTTCCCCCAAATTATGTTATTTCAAATTACTGCAAACTCACAAAACCGATGTGTAGAGCTGAGTAGTTTTGAGCAGTTATCACTTCTCACCAAATATTCAAATGAAGCTTTGTGTGTATTTTTAGGCAGCGGATCAACCAAAACAAAACCGTGTGCTGGAGATTTAAGGCCAAGTCCAAGTCCAAATATCTACCTCTAATGTTAAATAAATATATTGTGAAGTTTGAGGAAAAGGTATCATAAGGACTAGTAACTGTCTGAAGTGCTGTCTTTTTTTTATTTATAATATTTGTTCAGTATCAGTACCTTTTAACAATATACAACACTCTACACAACCTCTCACATACCAAATATAGACACAATAAGTGATTGTTTAAGGGACACAACAACACACTTGTTGATAATGGCATTGAACCATCAACCACTAGTTATAAGACTCAATCACTCAGCTATTGTCGCTCATTTAAATGTATATGAAGACTGCTGTTTTATGCTGAGGAATTGTTTTGCTTTGCGCCGAGAAAAGAGCTTGACAAAGTGAGCAAAGACATGATTACTGCAGTGTTTATTTAAATATCCCATTTTACACTGTCTGAGGGACTCCATTAGACAGTCAAAGATTCACTCCGATTGCTTTGTTAATCTAATGTGCCAAGTTCATTTGCTGCTCGTGGAAACGATATGTTGTCATTCAAGGAGGGCGCTTTAAGTGAATTACAACAATTTAATGAGTGTTTATGTTTAATGCCGACACAATCAACTGCAAAATACTAAGAAAGAATACGAGTATTTCAAGTATTTGGAGCTACTGCGATCCAACAACACAATAGAGGTGGGTAATGAGTTGGTAAATGGTCACATTTTTATATAGCGCTTTTCCACCTTCAAGGCAACTTCACATCAAGGAACCACTCACACGCACAGTCATTCACCAGTGGACACAGACACTGGGGATGAGGTGGGTTAGGTGTCTTGCCCAAGAACGCAACAACAGCATTCATCTGTGGGAGCTGGGATCTGACCGCTCTACCAATGATGTTTAGGTCAAGAGCAGGATTTGAACCGCCAACCTTCGAATCAGTGGACAAACACCGAGCCACTGTCACGCGTATTATTCACGGGTTTCAGCATCCTGGTAAATGGCTACATTTTGATGACTTTTCTCCATTTGAGGTTACAATATTTTGTTTTAAATCGCTATGGCAACAGTCAAAATATTTCATCACTTTGAGCCCCTTGGATATGCTACTTTACTACTTCTTCCAGAGTAGACCTAATGTTGTTTTGGAGTCACTCAAAACTCAATACAAAACAAGAAGTATACTTTTGTTACCCTATATGCCCCGCTATAAGCCAATCCAAGTGTATGCTAAGTATTCAGAACACAGTACTCTGATTGGACCATGTAACAGAACACATTTTACTTCGGGTATTCAGTATTCTGTAACTAGGTACATTTTCAAAGTATTCTTTCCATCACTGCTTGTATCTTACCTTAAAGCTGTTTGTAGTGATGTTGTCCAAATCCAGGCTTCCTCGCACTGCCCAAATATGTCCAGATCAATTGTTCTTCTTCTGGTTTTCGGTGAGTAGCAGCCCATTTAGGTTCATCTTCATCCCCTGAGCTGGAGGTTAGGCCAGTTTCTACAGTATCTTTCTTTCCTGAATTCCCAGATTATCCCAGAAATGTGTTCTCTTTAAGGTAACATGTTGCTTTGCTAAATTAGCCACATGCTAGCCAAACATAAGACACGTGGTGCAAAGCAAAATCACCCATAATGCATCACGGTTTTGAAAAAAAATGAGAAAGTGAGTGTCATGCTACATTTTGCTAGCCTTATAGCATAATTTATTTTTCAAGGTATTCGGAAATTAAAAAAATAAATTAATAAAAATGGTCAGTCAGTAAGATCACTTGGGTGGTTTGCGTTTGTTTGACTGTAAAAAATTCTGAAGTTCTGATTGGCCAAGGACAGAGCCAATCACACAAACAGATGCAGCAGGGTCTGGAGAGTATTACCTGGCAAATCCAGACTGATCTCTCTCCGTATTTTTTCTACAGATTGATATCAGCCTGGTCCCACGTCCTCCGTTGCGTCTCAAGCCCGGTCGAACGTGATCGTCCAATCGAAGCTCATTGTTAATCTAATTTGTAAATCATAGGTGACCAGAGTTTAGTGCTTCGCCCGTTTATTCTGCAGAAATCCGCCATGTTTTTCAGTCCCCTGTGATACTTTTTTTAATTTTTTCCAATACGGATGAACCATGCGTGTCCCTGATTGGCTAATCCACCTGTCAATCACGCCCATTTGAGAACGGGCGAGTCGCCAGTGACCAGACTCACATCTTCGTAAAGTACTGAAGAAGTGTGTGTTCTGGATCTCAGGCGAAGTAGAGTAGAATGAGGCAGATACGTAAATTTGGCCGAAAATGACTTAACATACAGTTTAGTACTTTCGTGTTTATTTTTAAGATTTGATTTTCTCGTAGCTGTGGAACCGGTTTCTGTCATTTGTTTGCGGACTTCCTGCAGTCAGTCTCTCCCAGTGTAATGACATGTAATCAGGAATCCCACACGCTTCATCTGGTTCATTTCTAATATGAGATTCCTGAGGGTGCTGTTGGGTTAATCCAATGATAAGCCGGCGAGCATTAGTCACTGGTTTCACATTCCTCTGGAGACTCTGCCTAAACACTCATCCCTGCTTCTCTATGGACCACAAATCACCCTGTATAACACTGGACTGTTGTGAGACCAGGGCTGACCCGAGGACGCCCAAAACACATCAAGTCCGTCACATTATAGGAGGGATACATCTTTAAATTACATTAGATTAGGCATACTGAGCTAAGGGTCTGGTGGGAGATGGAAAAAATTCAAGGAAATGAGAAGTAATTGAAGAGGCCATTCCAAAAAAAGTTAAGATATAGACTGATGTAAAGATAACGATGATGAAGTGGAACTGGATTTAATATTAGCAATATATTGGTACAGGGAAGAAAAGGCCAGAGCTTAAATGACGAATACACAAAATGTCAAGGGTTTAAATCAAAAAAATTAAAATTGCATTCCCGAGTGGACACAATATTGTAAAATTTTAAGATTTATGGAAGCAATGATCCTGAAATAGTAAAAGAAAAATTCAAATCTGTCAACTTTTACTATGGATCATACCTGGACGACTGAGGGATTACTCAGAGATCCAAGAAAAACAGGATTTATGTAAACGCAATTCCCATGCAAACTGTGCATCTGGTCCTTCAGATGTTACTCATGTTTTGCAGTTAAAGTGATAGTAAGGAACTTTGTGGAGGTGGTAGGACAGCTGCATGATTCCATGGAAATAGAAAGTTAAAACCAGACTTCAAAATATTCTCCAAGGAGATAAAAAAAAAATGGTTTATGTCATACTGTGGAATATTATAGCCAAAGGGATAATATTTCCACGGAAACAAGCAGGAGGAGGCCCTACTTAAGAGCAAGCAGGAGTCAGGTTTGTGGAGATGCAAACCCACTCAAAGTAAGGACACGTTTTACTGTGTTCAATGCAATGAAAACATCTATAATGAAAAAAAACAAAAGAGTGACATACTTATGCTATACTATAAATACCGTGCATTTTATTCCAAGGAACAAAACTGAAACAGAACAAGTTGAAAACATTGTGATTCTGCTGAAGCTTTCACAAGAAACGCAAGATTAATTCAAGATTTTTTTTACATCCTCATTGTGTCTTGTGGCTGTCCGTTTTACAGAGGCTTTTCTGAGCTTATGCATTAGAATGTAAATTGGTGTTGTAATATTTTAGTGGCTCTGCATATCAAAAAGAGCCATAAAATTTCACTGAGGAACTTCTGATGTTGTTGCCAATAACCAAGTGGCCCATTACGCTGAATATAAAAATCTAACTTTCACATTTAAACAGATAAAATATGTGAAAAGTATTGCCCAAGGAAACAACAATAGTATGCACTGTAGGAAGCAGGGACCAACGGAGCAACTTCTGGCCACAAGACATTACTCACAATATAATAAATACATCTGGGTTTTTGAGTATGATTGTAATTATGTTTTATTTGACTTTTTACTTGCAAAACCAGTTTGACTTACCATATGGTTCGATGTCGATCTGACCAACAAGGATGGAAAAATTCGAAGGAACATAAATATTTTTAAAGAGATTTGTGAATTCTGTGAAATCAGTTCATGTTTGCGAAGACATAAAATGCAAAGTCTGCTTCCCATTTCCGCTTTCAACGCACAAGTCAACTGACACATGTGACATTCTTTTAGGAGAGGATTCAATATGGACTTCATTTCGAGATGGAACCAAAACAGCGCTGGCCGTGGAGCAGAGACGTGTTCATCTTGTGCTGTCATGTGGTTGCACTAAACTGTATCATCGCATGGCAGTCGCTCAGACAATATTTGGCCTTGGTTTTTGTAACAAACTTGGGACGAAATCAATTCACCTGTTTTTAATGCTGTATCCCACCCTTCTTATCTTCGGACTGTTCAGAGATCTGTAGACCATGTGGCTCTTCCTGATTTGATTATTCTGTTGGGAGTTGGGAGCTAACTCAACTTTCATGCTATGTACATTTTGTGCATAATTTTGTGACACAGAATTGATTTTTATTACGCAAAATCGATTCTTTTGAGCTTTCTACCTCGTCATAACCAAAGACTGTATATATAAATGGACATGGCTAACACGCTAGCCGCCGCTTTCCAGATAGGAAGTGAGCATGGGCGCGCTTCCGGCTCCATCGGCTCCATCGGCTCCATCGGCTCCATCGGCTCCATCGGCTCCATCGGCTCCATCGGCTCCATCGGCTCCACTGGCTCCAATTCACTTTACACTGAAAAACTGTCACCCCTCTCTCTGTAACTACTGCAATGAGCCTCGTCGTTTTGGTCTTAAAATGTTCATATTAACCCGCTCTACATGATCCTGGTGTTTTTATTTCGCTATTTTGTCCGTAAATTAAGATATGAGCATTAATAACAGCCAAATCAGGCGCCTTCTTTCTCCGAGGTTGCTCCCGTTAGTGTTAGCAACAGGTTTAATTGACATCAGTGTCTGTGACTTCTTTATACAGTCTATGGTTATAACGCTGTTCCCTCGTCAAAAACATGTCTGAAGAGGTTTTCGATGTATTTCAATGCATGTTTCAGTAATTTAGCGATTTAGCGACTGTCCAATTCTCCGCCCACGAGCCTACGTCACCCATGCTCCCACGTGACAATTCATAGCCATAATCCAATCCATAAATGTCCAATCCATAAATATATAAAAGCCTGATACAAAAGTTTACACAGCAACTTTACAAACCTGTGCAGTAGTTTCATTAGCAGGACGCGCATTGATTGTGTTGCGATAGCGCTCTGAAGGCGGAGTGACTTAGCACGGAGAGCAGAGGGACGGGGGACCCCGGTACGTCAAAAACAAACATGTTAATACGTTGTTTTTGGCGAACATAGCATTTTAAAAGGTAACATAGTGATCTAAACATATGCTAGCAGTTAATACCCCATTGAAGTAAAGACCTCTATAGTAAAGAGGTAAAGAGCTTTGAGTGACTTAAAGGTGGAAAAGTGCTATATAAAACTTTGACCATTTACCGTGGAGGGTCTAACGTCTTTTTTTCTCCATAGAGAAGTTTGTTTTTGCCTGGAATGTTCCATAGCATGACAAAAAACTTAGCAGTCCACTGAGATCAGCACTTGACACCACCAAACGCAGTATTTTTCAGCATTAGAAACATCTGTAGTTCAATACATGCAAGGTAGAGAAGTCATAACGTATTTTGGATCATTCCAGGAAAACCAATATCACTGTCATAAGACGACCGGAAAAGTAACACTGGCTAATTAAGCTCAAATCAAAGAAACTAAAGCTATATCGTTTTCATTTCACATATCCTGGGTTGACCTCCTCATATGTTCTGATTTATCTACACACTGAAATAATAACTGTGAACAGAAAAGCTGTCACTAATGTTTTGAATGAAGTTTATTTTTATCACAATAGTAGGATCAGGATTCAGAGCACGTATTAGCCCACAGCACACACCCACAGTGATACTATTGTTTTCACATGTTTACTTTTCAGAGACAGACTTCTGGGTTTGTCCATTCTCACCATTTTAAATCTTGGCATTGACTGATGGTTTTGGACAAAAGAATTATTAGTAACTCGTGCTTTGTCACGTAGCAGTAAAATCCCATTATATTTGCTAATATGTCACACATTCTAAATATGAAAGAACTGATATTGTGCAGTGAAATCACGCTGGGGGTGTTCTACATGTATCTGTATGGTGGAAAGTTCAGGAGTTGCCGTGGTGACACAATGTACACGGTGTAGAAACATGCAAACTCAACACAGAAAGGCTCGGGCGACCCAAGAATCGAACCTGGAACCTTCTTGCTGTGAAGCTTGAGCCCCTTAACAATTTATTTTCAGTATTTTCAGTAGAATATAAGACTGTACTCGGTAATACCTTATGACTTGATTTTAAAATTCATTCATCCAAAATTAATTCAAGTGTCAAGTACACTATCCCAAATGTATTTTTCATGTATTTTCAACATTCTATTTATATGCCCTTTCTTTTGGTGTGAAGTGACAGCCGTAGAAAACAACTGTTCAAAACAACATATCAAAACAACACAACACAAATATGACAGTGAGGGCAACTTTTTTTTCTCTTTTTTTTTTGTTTTGTAGCCAAAACTAGAAGCTCATTTAACTTTTCTCCCATTTCAGTGTTGTACTTTAAAGCAGCATAGAGACCTGAGACAGTGTTTGTCCAGATCCCTCTCAGCTCTCAGCATTAGGCAGAAGGAGTGAGAAAGAACGCAGATCTTTCCCTGGTTGATTTAGTGGAGGTGACCCTTGAGCAAGGCGATTTACACCGGGTCGCGAGTCCAAACACTGCAGAACAACAGAGGCTGCTGCTCATGTGGGAATTTCACTCACAACCTCACAACTATAGAAGATCAGAATGTTATATTGCTGTGAGGTTGTGTGTCCATTGCCTTGGTGACTTCATAAAAGAAGGCCACCAAAATTACGCTATGTGAGCTATGTCTTTCCAGTAAATTGTGCAATGTCACCGTTTCATATAAGACAACAACCAGACGATAACAAAACAAACTATTCTTTGAAAATAAAGTCAACAGATCATTTGCATTTTTGACAATAGGCTCTACAACAGTAAATAACTGAAAATGCGGCACAGCTGAGATTGAATGAACTTTAGTGCAGTTTCAACTGAGGTGACTTCAATGCACCACGTTATTAACATTATAAACTCACTTTTTCATCGTGGAGCTCCGTCTCCCTGTGCGCCTGTTCACTGAGCTGCAGGTCCACTCCAGTGTCTCCAAACGTTTTTAAACGTGTAGCTCCAAACACCAAATCGATCAGTTGCAAGCAACAGACATTCCCAACAGTACAATTTGCAGCGTGTCTCAGAAGCTGTGAGCCACAGGTACAGTTCATAGTTGCTCGTGTGGAAATGACAGACAAACCCTTTTCCTTGCTGGGACAGGTTAGCTAGCGCAGGGGTTGGCCGACCTCTTCTCATAATAACCAGCTTTTCGGGGCCGACCTTTCTCATAATAACCAGCTTTTCGTGAAAGGTCCGTCTTGAAAATGGCGTGGAAAGTATATCTGCAACCAGATCAATTTCTTCTCCTCCTTCCGCCATTATGGGTAAAAATACAGCAATAGCTGTTGAGTGTCCGGGTTCTGCAAACTGCCGCCTTTCAGGCTCTAGCAAATGCTTATCCAATCACAGGACACATACATGTCCAGTTCAGCGTAAGACCTTCTAGCTGGCCCTGGTTTACAGTATCGAGATCTGATTGGCTATTGATACTGGATTATATTGATATTGATATTGGACCGTGTCTGTGTCTACTTACACTAGACGGTGCCCGCTCTGTTTATTCTGAAGGAATAGAGAAAATACATGTTTACATATTTATGAAAATGAAATAAATTCACTTTTGAGCATGTTTGGGCCAGCAGAGAAGGCCTTGCTGGCCCTGACGGTCCACCACTGCTCTGAACCCAACCCCTTTGTTCAGTATGAATCATTTGTTTTTGTTCATGCTTTTAAGGCTTATAGGGCCAAATAAGTTATAAATTGATACCAAATATTTGTATGTGGGAACCAGATGTACACCTAACCACACCTGTAGTAAAGCCCCAGCATCACAGGGCAGAGTATCAAACTGACCTGAGTGACACAATACCCAAAAATCTGGTCTTGAGTTACCATTGTTGTGAAGTTGCGCATAAAGATCCTATATTACACAAAATGGACTCACGTGAGCTTTTAGTCATGTTATAATGTTGTTACCTCCTCAAAAACATACCTGGAGTTGTGTTTTGTTTCACTCACACGTTTGACTAACCCTTTATTATTAGTCTGTCTACATCTCCAAAGCTCATAATGCTCTATTCCACCTTGTGATGTCATGAAGCAGTAGTTTTCAGATTAACAGCTACCATTTACCTTTAGTTCAGTAAAGATTGGCAATTCCAGGTCTGAAATCCAAATGATCATCCAAATGATTCTGGTGAAGGTGTATGTAGTTTAAAAACACAGCGGACCACTTCCTGTACTACCACATGACATCGCAAGGTGGAACAGAGTGTTTTCAGTTTGGGAGAAGCGTAAATATGCAGGGTTTGTGTGTTAAACATGTGTGAATGAAACAAAACACAACTCCAGGTCTGTTTGTGATGAGGAAACAACATTAAAACATAGAAATAGAAAGAAAATAGCGTAATATGGACTCTTTAAAATTCGAATTAAAAAACACTCAAATGACTTAATTAAAATAAACCTGTCAAAAATCTCCCTGACTGACAAAATACAGTACCTCACCCCTCCAGCGCCTAAAAACCTCACAACAGGAAGTTTTGCCTTGCCATTCTAAACACCATATTCTCATTAACAGGCTTAGCGCACAGCCTTTCCACACTACGATCATACCCAGCAGCACACAGCCCTCTTCGGTACCGTAATGTTTCCAAACCGAGCCATAAAAACGCATTGTAATGTGCCTCCGCCTCATTATTGCCGGGCCGGTGTGCGCGGCGACACCGGAGATCAGGTGGTCTCGTTTGGCTTGTTAATTCGGCGCCTTTCTGATTGGCTGTCCCCATTTGCACAGCTGGTCTTTCGAATAGAGTTGAGGCCGCAGCCTTTGCACATCTGTAGCGACAGCAGATACACATGCGAACGTAGCTGGCGTCTGACATCACTCCGCACCCCGGGGCCCCCGCCTTTGGGAGACCGTGAGGCCGGCTGAGGAACACACGCAGGATGTGGGTGGGTTGGGCCGGGACGCTCGAATGCCCATTGTTAAACTGTCTAGCTTTTTTTTCCCTTACTGTAAAGGAGGAATATTGTAGAAATTTGACTTTTAAGAGCTTTTGACCTCAGTTTAACAGTTTTCCTTTATTATTAACAAAGATTACTCAAACGCACATGAATTACTCAGGAGTGACAGTACCTTAGTTGGTAGAGCGTTTGTCCACTGAGCCGAAGGTTAGCGGTTTGAATCCCGCTCTTGAATTAAACATCTTTGGGAGAGCGGTCAGATTTCAGCTCCCACCGGTGAATGCTGTCGTTGTGTTCTTTGGCAAGACACTTATCCTACCTCGCCCCCAGTGTCTGCGTATACTCGTGTGTGAATGGGTGAGTGGTTCCTTGATGTAAAGCGCTTTGAGTGACTTGAAGGTGGAAAAGCGCTATATAAAAATGTGACCGTTTACCAAAATACTTGGCATCATAATTTGTAAACAGGATTAGCCGTTCATAAGTGGTTTCATTTCAGTCCTGAGTGCTTGTTTGAGTAATCTTTGTTTGTTGTCCTGTATTCGAGGAGTCATTTCTCCAAAAACAAAAAAACCCCAAAAAGAAACACTGCTTGGCTGCTACCGTGAACTGTATCTATGCACGATTTTGAACCAAAAGTCAATGGACTCATGTCTTCTATCAAGTTCTTTTAGATCAGTATTGTATTTTAAAATGAACTGATTGAGTCTACATACAAAAATATGTCTTGAAACTTTTATTTGAAACTTTCCCTCTTGCCCCTTTACAAATTCCTATGGCTTTGAGATGCACAACAACTCCTCCTTAAAGGGCCCATTTTACACTATTTTTACACTATTTTCTGATCTATGTTGTAATGTTATTTCCACATCAAAAACATACACCTTCACTAGAATCATTTGGATAATTTCAAGCCTGGAATTGCCAATCTCTACTTAACTAAAAGGTAAATGGTAGCTGTCAACTTGAAAACTACCTCTTCGTGACATCACAAGGTGGAACAAAGCATTTTGAGCTTTGGAGATGTAGACAGACTAATAATAAAGGGTTACTCTAGCATCAGTGAATGAAACAGAATGTTTTAGATGCGGTAACAATGTTCTAACATGGCTTAAAGCTCACAAGAGTCGATTTTGCGTAATATAGCACCTTTAAAATATAACCATGATATTTTTAGTTGGCCATAGGTCACTAAAAACTTCACGTCTTATTTATGTATGTGGTATGTGTGTATTATTATGCACTGCTGTGAGCAAATAAAATAATCAATACACACGCTAACACCAATTTACCTGTACGTTTGACCCGGTCTCGCTGTGTAGCCGTGATCCGAGCCTCGTGAAAGTAGCAGGTTCAGCGTAGGTCCATAAATCACAAACAAGGTGCCGTCCCGCTCTGGTCCGAGTCTGGTTACCTTCAGCTGTTCCTAATTAAGTCCACTGTGTCTCCACTCTGTGCACTCCATTAATCACGGCGCACTCTCTCCATGCTAACCGTGCTAACGCTGCTACCTGTGAGACGCTGCTCATACGCAAGAGCAACAGGAGGGAGATGTAGGTTTGAAGTTGGTAACTGCATAACTTGGATCAAGGACATATAATGCAAAAGTGACTTGAATTAGTTCCCTCATCATTAGCTCAAAGTTGTATTTCATATAGTCGATTGGTTACGTGTTTGAGTTACCGCTCTGAGTTTGAGTGCTCAGAAAATAACTGTTGTCAACTACCCCTATTCCCACCCACTGCTCTGTACTTACTTGCGATTCTTCCAAAGAATTTGTTTTCAAGTCCATTTTCAGTCAATTTTCCAGGCAAAAACAACATATGTCTATTATAATGTATAGATCAGCAGACGATTTACATCAAGGAACCACTCACCAAATCACACACACATTCATCACTAATGTACGCAGACACTGGGGGCGAGGTGGGTTAAGTGTCTTGCCCAAGGACACAGCAGCAGCATTCATCTGTGGCAGCTGAAATCGCACCGCCGACCTGTGGGTCAGCGGATCTGACCGCTCAACCGATGATGTTTTTTATTACGTCGAGAGCGGGATTCGAAGCGCCAACCCTAGATTCACATTCAGAAAAACTCGCCCAGAGACATGTTTTCAGATGTTTTCACTTTCAGAAGCTTTTCCTCCAAAGCTAAAGGAACTGGTCGTAATGTTGCTTCAAAAAATACGGTGACTGAAGTGATCACGTTACTCGTACCAGTTGGTATTTGTACTATAAAACACAAATGCTGTTCTAATTGTCAACTTGTGTCAACCAAATTATTGCTTTTACGATATCACAGCATTTTGCCGAACAATTTTCTCCTGTCTCTTCGTGCAGGCTTCAAGGACAGTCCTCACCGCAGGAGTTAGCCAAAAGTCCGACAGCAGCAGGCTCCGGTGGGCTTCTTG